>JAULKM010129358.1:0-19688 GCA_032355605.1 Rubia tinctorum
CCAACATGATCAATACTCTATTGATCTAAGTTCAGAATCGGAAGCCTTAATTTCTCGGGAGGAGGAAATCTAGCATCGACGAGTATCGAGGTCAGAGGGAGTCTGATCAAGGCAGATCGGTATCAATGGGAGCTTGCAAAATTCACATGTTGTAATTAGAAAAAATAAGTATAAGCTGTGTCTATTGCACTATCTTGTTCTAATTTGTGGATTTAATCTGATTTGGGCCAGACCCTGCAGATGTAGGTTATTTTACACCGAGCTGCGTAATCAAGTCTGTGTGTTCTTGCTTTACAATTTCATTTCACGCTTGGTTAATTAGATTATGTTGGAACATGGTAACGACTGATGAAACATTTAGGTAAAACCAAAATTTTATTTATATTATAATACTTTCTCCATTCCAGTAAATATTACATAATTTATTTTTCGGAGTCAACTCCAATATTTAATTACTCGTATTTATTTATGTGAATAAATTTTTTTAAACAATAACTCAGAGTATGTTATAACGAATTCACCATAATTATTTACTCATATTTATTTAATTACTCGGAGTCTGTTATAATGATTTCACCAATGTATTACATGATAATAGTTTTATATATAAAATGGTCGAAGTTGAGTCAGTTTAAATTCAAAAGTCAAATTATGTCACTTTTACAGGGACAGAGGTATTATAGTATTGAACCATACAAAAACATCATAATTTTACAGCATACACCCTTTTTATTCTAAAACTATCACACTTTTTTTTTATATTAAAACAAGTTCATTTAATTATTACTCCCTCCGTCCCAACTCTATTTGCACTGCAATCATTATCACGTTATTCAAGAAACATGTTTGATTGTTAATATCTTTACCTACGTATAGTAACGACAAAGAAAAAGTTAATATTTAGAAATTACTTGATACGACTTTGTATTAAATGTCACTGGACGTCTTCCAGTATCATGAAATGGAAAAAAATATTACGTAAAATATTGTTGTTCATATATCTAGTCAAATATGTGGCCAAAATTTAATCAAAAATAGTATCTGAAAAAACTGGTTTTACCGTTTTAGCCTTTAACTAACAAACATATGTTCCAACGTAGTCTAACTTAACCAAATATGTAAAATAAATAAACATTAGACACATAACTTGGTTACGCAGTTCGGTGAAATCCACTTACGTCTGCGGGGCCTGGCCCAGTTCAGAATAAATCCACAAATCAGAAAAAGATATAGTACAAAGTACACCATACAACTATACTTATCTTTTCTAATTCTACACGTGAACTTTGCAAGCTCCCATTGCTACTGATCCGCCTTGTTCAGACTCCCTCTGACCTCGAAACTCGTCGATGCTGGATCTCCTTCTCCCGAGGAATTAAGGTATACGTTCTGAACTTTTAACAACAGGACTGGGTGTGTTGGAACACAGACAGAATTAGCTCTCGACAAACTTCTCTCGGCAAGAATGTAAAATCTGGATGCAGATTTTTTATCAATTAATTCTGTGTGTTTGCAGCCGTGTTATGTCCTCCTTTTATAGCCCAATGCAGATTCGAATAGCTCCATAATTATCTCCATAATATTCCTATTTCTTATCTGCTTCTGAAACATATCCAAATCTCATAAATAAAGAGATTTTCCTTATCACCAATATCCCATAATATTCCTTCAGTTCCAATTCCATAAATGTAGGGATTTACTATAATTCCATTTCTAATTCCTGAACACAATATCACGTTAAACACAATTTCCATAACCAAAATTTCGTCCGCAATATTGTTCCGCAAATCCTTCTTCTGCTGTATTTTCGGTATGTGTTCCAACATGGCAAGTTTCGTTTTTTTACCAAAAGTTCACAAATTGTCAATCAATTAATCCATGAGTCTTTTCAATCTCTCCATAATTAATCCATCACACTTGACTTTACAAATCTAAAGATGCTTGCTTTCTCCAATGTGTGATTGCCAATTCAATTCAAAATCTGAGCTTGCTTTCACTTTTTTTTTCGTATGCTGGTATTTGATTCTGACTGTTTTTGTTCATTTCTTTTTTGTTGCAGTTCCTCGTTGGTGGAAACTGGAAGTGTGTAAGTATTGAATGGAGTAGGAGTGAGAGAAAACGAAGACAGAGTTGCCGGCGTGGAAGTTCCTGTCCAGATCCGTATTAATTAGTTTCAGACGAAGAAGAAGGAGAGAAGAATTCTCCACCCCGAAGAGAATTATTTTTTTTATAGTAATTTATCCTTCTCCCGTCAGTTTGTTTCTATTACAAATTAAACCTTTTTTTAATTACAGATTAACCAAATTATAACCGATTTCCGCCAAATTATTTTGGAACATAAATGAAAATTTGATTACCTTTATAGTACCAAATGTAATTTTGGATACTAAACTGTGAATTTCAAATAAAAGTGGCTACCATTTTGAGCATTTGCTCTTACGTGAATACTACTTGTATTTAGATTAGAATTTCTTTTCCTATTTTGTATAGGTGTTTTATAACTCTATATATTGTAACTCTAACCCCATATGATGAATACATTATTTTCTACCTATGGTAAAAGGTGCCAATGGGTCGAGAAAGCGGGTATCAAGTGGTGCTTGCGGATCCGGGTTCGGGTGCGATGATGGGTGGGTTGACGAAGAAGGGCGCGGAGTCTCGGACCTGGATTCTCCTCAGCGCGTGCGGCGACGAAACGGTGTTGGACGTCGACAAGTATTCTATCATGCATCGCGTGCAGATTCATGCGCGCGATCTCCGCATCCTCGATCCCTTCTTGAACTACCCCTCCGCCATTCTTGGCCGCGACAGGGCCATCGTGCTCAATCTGGAGCACATCAAGGCGATTATTACAGCTGACGAGGTTCTTCTTCTGGGTCCACGGGATGAATATATCACCCCTGTGGTTGAGGAACTGCGAAGGAGATTGAAACCAATGAATGATCATCCCGAAACAGAAGATGGTGTCAAAGAAGATGAATCTCCTTTTGAATTTCGGGCTCTGGAGGTGGCATTGGAAGCTATATGCAGCTTCCTCTCTGCGCGCGCCATGGAGTTGGAAAGTGCTGTGTATCCAGCTTTAGATTCGCTCACGTCAAAGATTAGCAGCCGCAACCTGGACGGAGTTCGTAAGTTGAAGAGCCAAATGACTAGGCTGACGGGTCGGGTTCAGAAGGTGAGGGATGAGCTCGAGCAACTCTTGGACGACGATGATGATATGGCAGACCTCTGCTTGTCAAGGAAGCTGGCTGGTCCTCCTTCACCCGCAAGTATGGCCACGATTCGCGGAGACGAAGACGATGTTGATGAGGTTGAGATGTTACTGGAGGCATACTTCGTGCAAATCGATGGCACCCTAAACAAGCTATCTGCGGTACGGGAATACGTTGACAGTACAGAAGACTACATTAACATTCAGCTTGACAACCATCGAAATCAGCTGATTCGGCTAGAGCTGTTTCTCAGTGCAGGGACTCTCTGTATAACCTTGTATTCTCTGATAACTGGAATTTTCGGGATGAACATACCATACACATGGAACGATCATTATGGTTTCATGTTCAAGTGGGTGGTGATACTGGGCGGAGCGTTTTGTGCCCTACTTTTCTTGGTGATTACCGCTTATGCTCGTTGCAAAGGATTAGTTGGATCCTCGAGATTATCGCTCAAATAGTCTAGTTTTTTAGCCACACCTTAGGATTTTTTGATGTTGAATTTTACTCACAGTGGCCTGAATGGTTATGTTTTTTTTTTCTAGTACACTTGATAAGACCAAAGTTGAGCTTGAAATAGATGAACAAAATAGATTTTAATTAAGGGGCGGAGGGAATAGTTGGAGCAAACGTATACTTACAAAAATGAACGGATCAAACTACACATTGGAAAATTGATCCACAGTTTAGGGTCAAGCGGGTCAGGTCGAATCAAAATTCACTACATCACAAAAGGATATAAGGACGCTTATATAGGCACACTTATATAAAAAACATCCCAATAAATATATATTATGACGCTTATGAATTAAACGTCTCAAATTTGTGTGACATATATTGAAAGCATCCTTATATATACTCCCTCCGTCCCATTTTAAATTGCTTATTTACTTTTTCACGGTCTTCAATGAGCATGTTTGACCGTAAACATGTCTAGTTACATATAATAATGTCGCATAAAAAATTGATATTTGGAAAATGGATGTTAAGACAAATTTAACAATATCTCACCTGATATATTTACTATTTATATATTAATTTATATTTAGGGTCAAAGTTTGCAAAGTTTAACTCTCAAAAAGTAAATAAGCAATTTAAAGTGGGACGGAGGGAGTGTTAATCAAATACTTAGTTAATTATGAATGTGGGACTCTCAAACATGAAAAATGAAATAATTAGTAAATGATATGAGTATTATTCTTATGTTCAGAAGTAATATTTTAATGAAATGAACTGAATTAAAATAGATAGTAATAGATAAAATTTAAATTAAATGAATTAATTAATTTAACTCAAAGTCTAGTTTAAAGATATCGTTAGACGAGGTCATTTCATAATTAATGTAACTAGTGGAGTGATTTGATGTTTATTCTTGTTTATTGCAATGATATTACTATAACTTTGAAAACTTCAAAATGCATCGCATACGCAAATATATAAACAGTTATAATTTGACTTTAAAATGAGATTTTTATAATTCTTCTAACCGTTGGTCGGTATAATAGGAGATTTTCTCTTAATTTAAAGTTTTACTGAATTTGAATTGCATACTCCCTCCGTTTCTTTAACAATGACACACTAATTCAATAACAAAAATAAGTTGAATGTGAAATTTAATAAAACATTATAATTTTTAAAATTTCATTTCATTTTTTCCAAAAATTATTTAATATTTTGTGAATAAATATTTTTCCCGATTTTTTTATAAAAAATTACGATTTTTAAATAAATTTGACAGATTTTTTAAAAAAATCAGATTTTTTGAAAAAATAAATAAAGGTTGGGGCACGTGGCCCAATCACAGGGTGCCACGTATCCTCCAGTGAAGTTAAAATTAATTTTAAATATTAAAAACTTAATATTAATTCAAAAATTACAAGTGTATTATTAAATATCACATTTCAATTTATGTTGGTATTTAAATTTATTTAAATTATATATTGAATGTAGTAAAATTAATGAGTATGATAAAGAAAATTAAATGGGGTCCATGGAATGATTTCAGGGTGGTTTCAACCACTGTGAAGAGAAAAATTAAATAATTTATTTTAATTTTGATTGATGAGATGGAAAAGAGATATTTAACATTTAATAAATTGAAACAACAAAATCGATTTTAGAACGGTTTCGCCTCTGCAGATGATCTTATATCAGGATGCGCAGCCGTGCAGAGTGTTCCATTTTATCGGGATACTAAAATTTTAGATTTACAAATCAAAAGCGTTTGCAGCAATTTAAAAAACTAAATATGATTTGTTTGGTGTGGCAAGAAAATATAATCGGAGAAGGAGTTGGTGTGACAAAAGAGAGAAAGTTAAGGGTTTGGCTTCAGAAACAGAAAGTTTGGGAGGAAAATTTGTAAATCGCTAGTGACACTTTTTTTCTTATTTAAATTAATCATTCATGGGTGATAGGAAAAATCCTCAACATCAATTAACATTCAATAAAACTATTAAATTATATTAACCAGATTGATATCATGTAATATTACAAATTATAAATCAAATATAAATTGTAATCTTGGGATATTACTTCATTTTCCGCGAAAATTATGACTATTTGACAGAGAGAAACGTATCATGCATCAACCACTTCACCAAGCGGGAATCTTCAAGAACTGTATCACAACTTGATCCAAAACACAATCTGTGTTGTCCAAATTATAATTATCTTGAAAAAAATCCAAATAAATAGAACTCTTATTATAAAAAAAACAAAAGAAATCACGTAAGATAGATACAATCGGATCGAACAAGATACATCGACGTTAACAATTAAATCGAATGATCGTCATGAATACAACAATTTAATCCATCAGGTCAAAAAATAGAGGTAATGTATGAAGATAATTTTACACTTATTCAATAACAAAAACATCTACTAAATATTGATTGAAAAAACTATTATTCCCTAATCTTCCCATAATGGGAAGATGGGAGAAAATTGAAGAAAAATTAAAGTTCTTGAGAGAAAGAGGGGGTGGGTGGGGTTTGCAGCTTGATAGTGCCAATTTGTGTTTATAGAGTTGTAATTCACATGTAAAATTGACTTATTTTAAGATAGACACCAATTTTTTCTTTTGTGAACTTATTTTAAGATATTTTTTTAAAATGTTTACCTAGCATCTAAAATTGTAGATATAACCTCTGTTAAAACACATTATTAGTATTCTTGTTTATTTATTATCTTCTAAAAAAAGGAATCATTAGTTGGAAATTTTTTTTGGAAAAAATCGTCTTTCCATATGCATATGGAAAAACGGAGTTGAATTAGAATTATAGAAAGGTAAAAGGTATTAATTGTAATATTAAATTTTTGTTATACATCGTGCAATAGTTATTAGTTTATGACCCGATTAATGCAACCCAAAATTTTTATCTTGATTTATTCTAATTTGCAGTTTAAACTTTGGTCTTTCCTTAACTTATGGAAATACGGGTTTTTCAAGAGACAGACTCAGCATGGGTAATGTTTTGGGAAAGACGGTCTTTCCATAGGCATATGAAAAGATAGGTTTCAATTAGAATTATAGAAAGGTAAAAGGTTTTAGTTGCAACATTAAAAAATTATTATGCAATGTGTAGTATTTATAAGTTTATGACCCGATTAATGCAACCCTAAAATTTTATCTTATTTTTTTCTAATCGAGTTTGAATTAGAATTATAGAAAGGTAAAAGGTTTCGATTATTATATTAAAAAAATTATTATGCAATGTGTAGTAGTTATAAATTTATGACCTGATTATTACATCTTGAAAATTTTATCTTGATTTTTCTAATTTACGATTTAAACTTTGATTTTTCATAATTTATCGAAAGACCATTTTTCAATAAACGAACTCTTAAACATGAAACTTTAAAAGAAAGGCAAAATTTACTTTTAAAATAAAGGCAGAAAGGCAGAATTTAAAAGAAAGGCAGAAGTTAAAATGCCTACTCCTTCCATTTCATTAGATGTGGCACACATTTTTTGATTGTTTTTGTGAATTTGACACACTTTCATCTTATGACAATATTTCTTCAATTTCATCCACCCATTCTACTTTTCCCTTTCTAAATTCAATTTCATTCACTCATTTCATTCTCATAAATCCAAACAACTAAAACTATAGTGTCACACCCAACGAAACAGAGGTAGTATTTTGTTCTGATTTGACACTTATCCCATAATAGCTAGTGAATTGTTACAATCCATCCATTGGGGATAAGCTTATTGAGGGGAGAAGGACATCCCATTCCCTTACTTGCAGGACAAAAGAACAAACAATCTATTTCGGGTTAAATAAAAATACCGAACAAATTGAATTTATTCTACAAAATGTAATGTTTTTAGCAAATTGATGAATTTTAGATTGTAACCGTCCTATTTGAACAATGCTTTAAATTGACGCATGCTATTTACTTATGGTCTTCTCCAAATGCAATCGTGGGAAGTTTGATTCCTTTGGCTGCAAATATAAAATGTTCATGCACCCATTTAGTTGTTTAGGGCACATACACTTCACATTTTTTTTAAAAAATTGCCGATATACCCTCGTTCCTTGTTTGTGCTCATATGCTCCTCAATTTTTCAAACGTCGATCTCCGGCTATAGGGTTATACGTAAATTTTCAAAAAGTTGAGAGGGTTATATGTACACTCTGAAAAATGTAAGGGTGCACTTTCAAAAAATTGAGAGATATATGAGCACTAAACAAAAAACTCGGGGTATAAATGCATTTTACCCTAAAAACTTTAACAAGTTATTCTCAACAAGAAATCCCAAAGACTAGATCGGTATTTGGATTGGAGAATGTATTTGCACTAATTGAATGGCTTCAGCTTATTATGTAGAAGAAAAAATTATTATAAAAGAAAAGGAAGAATACTTTTTATATGTTTTAAACTAAATTTTCTATTTTTAACGGTTTACTGAATTATAAAATAAATAATGTAACGGTTAGCAGGTTTAAAATGATAATTCATGTTTAAAATTATGCAAGTTACACATAAAATAACCCATAAATCTTAACAAAAACATTCTCCACACACTCCAAAAGTAACTAGAAAATTGTTTCACTCCAAAAGATCCAAGAAAAATGAATTATATGAGCAATTATTTGAAAATAAAAGATTATTCAGAATAAAGATTTTGTGCAGATTAGTTTGAAATGAATGATTATAATTTTATTTATTTTATTAAATGAATAATTTAAAAGAAGAAAAGGATTAAATTTGACACATGATATAGATTATTCCAAGAATATCAAATATGAAACTATCTAGCATACGTGTTCCGTGCAATAATATTACTGCTACTTACAGAGCATTTGCTCTCTCTCTTTTGTCATCTATTCCCTCGTCTCACTTTAAATTGTTTATTTACTTTTTCACAATCTTCAATGAGTATGTTTGACCGTAAATATCTCTAGTTACTTATGATAATGAAGCATAAAAAATTGATATTTAGAAAATAGATGTTAAGACAAATCCAACAATATCTCACATGATACATTTATTATTTATATATTAATTTTTATTTAGAGTCAAAATTTACAAAGTTTGACTCTCAAAAAGTAAAGTAAGTAATTTAGAGTGGGACGGGGAGTATAATTTTCACAAAAGAATATTTAAAAATATGTTCCCTAGTCGAAACCTACCTCACCGAAAATCCTGGTGAAAATAATAACAATATTTAAGCTGGCAGGATTTTTGGTGAAGTGGGTTTAGGTTAACTCATTGATACTATGTTTATTAATAATAAATGCAGAAAATTGATGGCATCGAAACCCGGGTTTGACTGACCACGGGTATGTGAACATGGCTTGTAGTGAAACCGTGGGCCTACCTGAGATTAGATGCAGATTTTGTAGCTTCATCAGTACTTTGAGTATGGCACCAAGATTAAAACTTAATCTGCTTCTTAATTATCATCAGTTGGGTTGTCCTGTCACAGACACCCCATTATTATTGAATACTCTGATGGATTGTTCCTTTTTCCAATTATTCGGAATCATTTTTTCCGGTTTGTATACCTTACATAATTACATTTGTAAGGACAGGTAAAACGGACCATAACTTGTATATCTCGGCATATTTGTATTTTACATACTCCCCGTTCAAAGTTAAATTGTCCCGATTTTCTTTTACAATTATAAAAAAATATGTTTGATTATTAACATGTTCTATTATGCATAATAACGACAAATAAAAAGTTGATATTTAGACACTACTTATTACGACAAATCCTACAATATCATATACGATAATATTTTTTCTTGTATATTTATTCAAATATCGCCGGAAATAAAACCCTAGCTTCGTCGGTGATAATCGCGACGCCGCCCTAGCTCCGCCGGTGAGGTGTAATCGCGGCGCCGCTGCAATGAACGAGCCCGGTGCCCTAGCTCCGCCGCAGCGCCGGCGGAAGAAGAAGAAGCGCAGTGGCGGAGCGGTGGAGCAGAGCGGCGGAACAGTGGCGTAGAGAGGCAGAACGGTGGTGCAGAAGTGGTTGCATTTGGCGGCAGTTACGAGCTTCAGATCGGAGATGGGAGGAAATGAAAATTCTGGAAGATTATGATATTTATATAGTTTTTTTATAATTGCACAATAGGTCCCTAGATTTATTAGTATATTTTTCAAAAAACCTCATCCAAATGAAACTTACAATAATTGCACAATAAACCTTGACTTGAAGTTTAGACTGTTTAAAACAATACTTTGTGAAACTCATGTATAGATTAATTCAATTTGACTTTTTTTGCAAGAATTAGACGATGTCTTTTTGACACAAAAGAGAGGAAGTGAAAGAGATAGAGACATACATGTGCAATTTTATAACTTGAGATTCTCTTAATATTTTAAGATATATTTTTTAAATGCGCAACATCAAATCCTCACAATGGTATTTAATGAGATATGAGTTTGTAGGCTCATATCTCCACTTCATGCACAAAAACTCAATGACTCATGCCCTTAAGCTATAAAAGAGAGCCAAAACCTATCAAAAAGACAGGTTCATTGCTAAGTCCATATAACATTGTAGTTGCTTCTTTATAACCCATTCCAAATCTGACTTGGGTGTCGGAGTTAGGCGCGGCCACATGCTACCCCGTCCTGAGTAACTAATGCTATTTTACAGGTGTTCTCAGTCTAGAATCATCATTGAAAGAAGGGTCAAGCGAGAGCTGAATCAGACCATGTCCATCAACCAAACATTATCAAGTTGAAACTTAGCCCACTACAAAATATGGCCTTAACAATATTCATGTTTTAAACTCACATAATGAACTCCCCTGAATGACACTATCCATGAAAGGAAAATCGTGGAGCACAATGAAATAGGATTACGATCAAGTTGGAAGCCAAATCGCCCAAAGAAAAGAAGTATTTCTTTTTTCATGGGCAATAGAATTGACACCAGGCTTGTTGCAAAATAGAACCAAGTGAATGAATTGTAATAACACAACTTGGAGTATTAATGTTATGGCTACTACGATTGATATATTCAAAGAATATCTGTAATTCATGGTCCCGGTATCATAACCACCATAGAGCCTAACAGGGGCGGAGGTACAAGGGGGCTGGAGGGGACTCCATCCCCCGCCAAGCTAAAATTTACAGGTATTTTTAGGGTAAAATTTTTAAAAAAAAATTTTCCAGCCCCCTCTAATATAAAGAAAAATTGACGATTTTTTTTCCTTTGCATATCAGCCCCCGCCACGAATTCTTTCTGGCTCCGCCCCTGGAGCCTAAATTAGATAGCAGCGGTATAGTATGATCTATACCGATCATAAAATTTAGATTATGTGGAAGTACAACACAACAACAGTTTTAGTCCATAATGGTAATAATTTTATCATTATGCACATTAGCCACTAGATTTAGATAAATCATGGCGTCAAATTATAGTCTAGGATAGTCATATTGGTGAAACATGAACATTATACTAGACTTCTTAACATGTATGGTAGGCCTTATTTTCTTATTGGTGATTTTAATGTTATTCGGTCATGAAAAACTGGTTTTACTTTTTTAGTTTAACTAGAAATCCTATGTCTCAACATTTTCTAACTTAACCAAGTATATAAAGTAAATAATGCACGACACACACAACTTGGTTACGCAGTTTGGTGAAATCCACCTACATCTGCGGGGCCTGGATAAGTTCAGAATAAATCCATTAATCAGAGATATAATACAAAGTACACAATACAACTATACTTATCTTCTAATTACAACGTGTGGATTTTGCAAACTCTCCTTGCTACCGATCCGCCTTAATCAGACTCCTTCTGACCTCAAAACTCGTCGACGCTGGATCTCCTCCTCCTGAGAAATTAAGGTATACGACTCTGAACTTGATCAACAGGTCGTGTATGCTAGAACATATAAATTCTGGCTCTTGCAAAGCTTCTCGGACGATGGAAATCTGACGTGCAGGTTTTCTCAATTAATTCGTACACTTGAAGCTGTATAATGTCCTCTATTTATAGTCCATTGGCATATCAGAATTGCTTCATAATTATCTCCATAATATTCCTATTCTTTATCTGCTTTTGAAGCATATCCAAATCTCATAAATAAAGGGATTTTCCTTATCTCAACTATCCCATAATATTCCATTAATCCAATTCTATATATAAAGGGATTTTCCATAGTTCCATTATGCTTCTACAAGGCTGTATTAAATATTGCGTAATCTCCAAGTTTTCGTAAATCAAATCCAACGTCATATTCTAATCTGATCTTGCACGATATGTTTCAACATGGAATGTTTTTCTTCTTTAACACTAGTTCACAAATGTCAACACATTAATTCATGAGATGCATATGACTTTATAGTGAGCAAGTTGTGGCGGCGGTGAAATTTCATAGTCGTTGCAGCGACGGGAGATTCCTGGTTGATTTATGTTATTTCCTATTTGTGCGGGAATTCCTTTCATGCTCGAATTTTTTTTCTTCAATTTTAGGTAGAACTCTTCTTCATGACATATTCTTATTTTATTTTTTTTGGTAGAATTAGATTTTAATTAAGTTAATTCTCTGTTTCCTTTTCTAATTAGTCTTCACACGTATTTAAACATAGAAATAATCATAGAATTAGACATTAGTTTTTCTTCCGGGAATACAATATTTCATATTTTCTTGGGATTTTGTTATGGAGAACTAAAATTTTAGTTTCATCTGACGACCGACACCATTGTTGATCCAGTTCTGAGGTTCTAAACTCTTGCTCGTATATTCATTTTTATATTTTGATTCTCTTGTTCTTGAATTTCTAAAATTGTGTTGATTTATCTAGTATAATCGTCTAGGCTAATTGATATTGTTCAAATTGCTACGATTCATGTGCTTTGAACATTAAATCTGTTACAATTAGCAATTTCTGATTGCATTAGTGTGGTTATGACTTATGTGTATTGTGAAAGAGAATTAATTACATGCAATATTAGTGTATGTTTATGATTACTATTGCATGTATCTCATATATTCCTATTCTTATTGCTAATATTCATTTAGTCTTGACTGGTTGCTGAAATCAATATATAATAAGTAGGAATTTTTACACTTCTAACTTTAACTTTAGACTAAAAATGTCAATATCGCCCTGCAAAATGAGAAAGTGTCAAAATAACTCTAACATTATGGTAAAATGTGCAGTTATAACCTTTTGGTCTATTTCCAGCGGTGACTGAAAGAATTGAGTGTTGAGTGAATATTAAATGATGAAAATATTACTTACCTTAAGCTGAATTTTTGTTCCCCATTTCTTCTTATTTAAACCCCCATTACCCCAGCCACGGCCCGCCACTACCGCGACACCGCCCGCCACCATCTCCTCTTCCACCCGCTATGACCACCACCTCCTCTTCCAAACGCCATCTCTAGCCCGCAATCTTCCACCCGCTCCACACACTACGGCTTCCATCTTCCACCCGCTCTGGCTGGCCGTTCTAACCCTCAACGTTAAACCAATCTAATCCCACTCTGGCCACCTATTTTCTTCTCTTGCTTCAAACCCTTTCGCCGCTCAACTCCACCATTTCACCACTCAACCATTTCACCACTCTAAACCCTAGAACAACCAGAACTTCTCCGCGGTGCCTTTTTCTTCTCCTGCTTCTAACCATTATGTCGCTCCACACCCTAACCCTGCCCTAGAGAAGAAATCGCAGCTCATTCTATTATTACCACCCGCCATCGGTGCCGGCACCCATCTGCATGACAATGATAATGGTGGAAATAAAGAATCACGATGAGAAGAGACGGGAAAAATCAGGTGGAAATGGAGAATCACGATGAGAGAAATCAGGTGAAGGGAAGAAAGAAGAAGAAAATGGAGGGAAACGAGGGCATTTCCATTTTTTGGTTTTTTAATGTAATGGAAGAATAGTCATTTCACTAGTGAAGGATAGCCTATTGAAGGCAACTCTTCAAAGGTGGTTCCGTCCATTGTTTGAGGAACCGCCTTTGCGAAGCTGTTCTTACATTGGAACTTCCTATATTTGGACCGCTCACAATTTAGAAGGTGGTTCAAGTAGTTTGGAAGGTGGTTTGGTTTGAACCACCTTTAATCATTCTGGGTTATAGGCGGTTCCATTTATAACCGCCTTTGGTTTATAGGTTTCAAAGGCAATTACACCCAGGTGACTTTGTTGGCCCGAAGTTCCAAACTCAAAATAGTGGATCTGACATGGCTTCCGAACTTGGAAGAGCTGGTTAAGACAACATTGAAGGTGTTAATGAAGTTCCTCATTCAGAACTCTTTCTGGAATACGTTCTGAGCTCGGAACTCTGTCGATGAAGGTGTATGCACGTACGATGGTAGTGTAGATGATACTTTTACATTGAAGGTATTTTTTTGCACCATAAATGATTTCCCTGCATTTAACAATTTTTTTTGGATACTCGGTGAAAGGGCACTATGCATGCCCTGTTTGTGAGAAGAAATGTTTTTCTCAATTGAAACATGGATGCAAAACTGTTTATCAATGACATAGGCTGTTTCTTCCAGATGGTCACCCGTGGTGATCGGCGAGGTACTGGTTTAACGAATAAATAGAGGAAAGAGGACCGTCTATTCCATTATCAGGTGCCAAGATATTTGATAGGGTTAGGAAATTTCTTTTAAAACATTGGTAAAGGGAAGAGAAAATTGGCAGTTAATGGCAGTTTGAAGAAATGTTCAATTTTTTTAGACTGCCTTACTAGAAGGAATTGAAGGTTAGACACTGCCTTGATGTAATGCACATTGAGAAGAATGTGTGCGACTCTTTAGTTGGCTTGAAGTCCCGAATTGATTTTGTCAAAATGGGTATTAAGAAAAGTTTGGGTCATGTGGTAAATGGTGATGAATGGTACCTCTCCCCCGGTTGTTATTCAATGTCTCAGTCAAAGGAAATAAATTGTAATGTGAGACTCTAAGTAGTGCTAAGGTGCCCGGTGCTTATTCATCCAACATTAGTTCTTGTGTTTCTTTGACTGAGTTGACGTTGGTCGGTATGAAATCCCATGATTGGCACAACCCGATGCAAGAATTAAATGTCATTGCCTTAAGTTTTTCACTACCACCCAATGTAAGATTATGCATTACGAAGCTTTGTTTGTTCTTCAAGAGTATTTGTGCTAAAATCATTAGTGTTGCCAAACTTGACTGTTTTCTAACGATGATTGTGGAAGTTTTTTGCCATATGGAGATGTATTTTCCTCCAACATTATTTGACATAATGGTCAATTTGATTGTTCATTTGATAAGGGATATTAAGCTTTGTGGTCCTGTAATCTTGAGATGGATGTACCCATTTGAGCGGTATTTGAAAATTTTAAATATTTTGTGAAGAATAGGTACATGCGAGATGCAAGTATTGTGCAACGTTATTTGGCAGAGGTAATTGAGTTTTTTTATTGATTATTTGAAAGAGGTTGATTTTGTGGGTATTCTGAGATCTAGACATGACGGAAGGGAAGGGGGCTAAGGGGTAAAACATGGCAAGTTATTAAGACCGATTGCAGAAGACTTAAATGTTGCCCATCTTTATGTTCTTTGGAACTACGAGGATGTTGTCCCATACATTGAGATCCACGTGGATGAAATAAGAATAGGGGGGTCTGACTTTAAACGAAGCATAAGTCCTACGACGTCGCATTTTAACATTTGCAACTTGGTTGCAGAATCACGTGGAGGTCGGGTTTCATCCTGAAATAGTTGAGTGGTTATCCCGTAGACCCCTTGGTACAATGCTTTCTTATGGGGGGTACAACATCAACAATTTTACTTTCTCCTCTAAATCGGTGGATGATAAGGGCATGTTGCAGAACAGTGGTGTTACCCTCGCCTCGGTGGCATTAATGTTAGAGGTGGACGTGATAGCAATCCCATGTACGCCAACACTTGTTACTTTAGGGCAATTTTAGAAATTTGGGAGCTTGATTACATGTCTCTACAAGTCCCCATGTTTAGATGTCAATGGGTAGATGTACATGGTAATCAAAGAACTGAGCCAGTGTGATTCACACTAGTAGATAGAAGTCGAATTGGTTGGAGAGATAATCCATTCATTTTGTCCGCACAAGCGCATCAAGTTTTCTATGCCAGAGATCTCGTAGACCCTAGATGGGAGATTGTTGTTGAAGGTAAGAGGGTGTTCCTAGAGGAATTTCAACTTGAAGATTTGGTTGTTTTTGGTCAAAGTGGTGCAATGAGGAGCAACGATGTTGACATTGTGCTAGAAGAGGATGAATCCACACTTTCTTCTTCTTTGGGTTGCACGGATCATGAGGAATGTACTTGGGCTGATGGTCGAGGAAATATTAAGAAGAAGATAAGTGGTAAGAAAAAGAAGCAAACAAGGAAAAAAAGGTAGGATAAGGACTTTTTGCAGATTAATTTTGCAGTTGGACATTAAGTCTGGATTAGCTTCTGAGTTCGGAAGCTCTTCGGATCCGATGGTCATTTCTTGCATTTGGTGATTTTCGCCAGGAAAATAATCTATGCCGAGTCTTAATATACTAACATTCTATTAAAAATAAAACAAAATACTTGATATGAAGAGTTAGACCTTTACGTTATAAAAAACAAGAATTCAAATTCAAAAGTTCAAGAAAATTCAAAAGCATCATACAAAAGTTAAATCCAATCACTCAAATAATTCTTCAATAACAATCTAACACCCCTTAACATCTTGTAGCCAATTATGGAGAGTTAAACAAAGGAAGCTCTCGATGAGAATGATCTTGACGTGGATACAAATTGACGTTCAAAGGAACGTTTCTGAATTTCTAACTTCCAAACTTGCTTCTTTAGTTGGCAAATTTCACTTCTCATACACTTGTAGCAATTTTTGAACCCTCTGATGAATATCGGGTCCAATTTCTCTGTATCATAAAAGTACAATAATTTACATAAAATGCACTTTAATAAACTAGATTTTTTAAAATTAATAATCGTACCCTCTTCAACCTTCAGCCTCTTTCTATGGTCAGTTGCATCGCAGCTATTGTGACACCATTTGTGCTCGAGGAGAACCCACTTCTTCTTCACAAAATATTGCTTTTTGAACCACTTAACTAGCTTCTCCTCACCATGGAACGTCATCCCGGGTATGCTCTTTAAGATCAAAGTAATCAAATTCCCGTAGGGAAAATTTTGATTACTTTCTTCGAGGATGCAACCCACATCATATGTTTAAATATTATGCCTACGGGGATTGATTCCTACTCTCTATAATATAATAGAACTTCATAAGAGTGGTATGTGTGGGCTCCGTGATGTTCCCAGGTGTGGGTACTATGGTTCTAGCAATCATCTCATACACAATTCATCAATCTATAGTGAGGTGACCTGGTTAAATGACTTCGGCCTCCCAAGATCATGTGCATTTATTTGGAAATACCTAACGCTACACTCAAATGAGTCAACATTTAGGTTGTCGATATCTAGAGACCATTTCTCTCTATGATACACATCATCTAAATGACCGTTAGCGGCCAAGGGATACACATCCTCCACACTCTTTTAGGGGCACTCTTGGAAACTCAATTTCAAGAACATACGTCCTGTTCCATACTTAAAACTCGATTTCCAGCCCCAAAAATGCTCCGGAAGTTTCAAACTCGGGGCTCTAATTCCGGTCTCGAGACTAGAAGGAAGGCGGCTCCTCCACTATTTTCAAAGGCAGAAAATAATCGCCTTTGAAAACATCATTTAAAGGTAGTTCTAGTAACCGCATTTGATCGATGACGATCAAAGGCACTACCAGAGAAGTCACCTGCAAAGTGACTTCTATGGTCCAATATAACCGCCTTTAATAGGTCATCATCCAGTAGTGTTTCATTACATGCTGGCCAAAATCCTCGTTAACAATCGAAGTCAACAGTGCCCAAGGTTGGATTGGCACATACATCTAAAAGTTAGGGTTATTTTGACACTTTCTCATTTTGCAGGGTTAGTTTGGCACTATCGGTCTAAAGTTAGAGTTATTTTATCACTTAACTCTAATAAGAATTATCATGGTTTGGTTAACTGATAATTATATTTTTGAGAATGAGAACAATAATTGGTCTTGCATGAACTTGAGAAATTTGTAATCAACCTTTGATGTTGATGTGTGGATATTGTTGGATGAATTTTTTATAATTTTAATTTAACCTTATTTTATTATTCTTGTTTTAAATAGGTTTAAACAAGCAAATCTATACCCCTTCAGATTGTTTAGTCGAAATAGGGGAATAATTATGCTTACCTGTGAGATAAAATAGTTATCCCTTGGATTAAACCCCTTACTTGTCTACTATATTATTTATTTTAGCTTTGTAGGGTTTTATAAATTTTACTTTGATAAGTTTGAAACATTAGGCTGTTAAACATGCCTCTATCAAGGACAACCCTGGGTTGTTAATTTTTTTAAGGCGGTTCATCCATGAATTACCTTAAAAGAGGGGTTCCAAATATAAAGTCCTATCAGAAGAACATTAAAGGCGGTTCTATAAAAAAAAGTCCAGAACCACCTTGTAATGGCGCTTCAAATGAAGGTTCATTCACTAGTGAATTATGAAGTGTGATTTATTTTTTATCTTTATTTTAATATTAATATTATTAAAGAAGGGTGGAATTCAATAATATACATTAAGGATATTCTTCATTCTCGGTGATCGATGTATTCGTAATAATTCAAAGGTAGAGATAGAGAAGTCACTTTTCAGATGGAGTAGTGTCGCCTTTAATAGCTCTCTCAACGTTGGTTATTATATCTCTTGTCAAACAATGTTGTGAATATTTCTTTTATACTCTTTTATCATTGTTGTATGCCCTCAATTCTTTTTTTGTGCGCATATACCCCCAAGTTTTTTTGAAAGTGCATTTGTACCCCTACTGTCATTAGAAAAAATGGTCAACTTCGGCCAATGACAAAATCAGTTTAAATGATCATTTTTCCCCTTGATGAAAAGAAAATAAAAATTCAGAAACACCATATTTTCATCCTTCTCCTGAGCCAACGACACCTTCAAATTCCGGTCACTGTCCACCTCTCCCCGGCCACCTCAAAACGCATGCGGTGTTTCCTCCCACCATGTTTCACCATGAACCACCACCTTGAGAACCCAGAAACACCCCTGGAAAAATTCTCCTGAACCCACAATGCAAATCCTCCTCCCTCTAGGGTGATTCCCTCAATTCGACCATCTACACCAGCAACCTAAAGCCCTAATTTGATTCATCTCCCCCAGTTTCAATTTTGAGTATGAGCGAAGAGAACCACCTTGAGTTTTCATTGTTACTCTTCTCAAGTTCGCTAATGGGGCTTGGAGACGACGGTGTTTTCCTAGTTCGCAATTAGCGCGTGGAACACATTTGTTTCATCGTCGACGCCAACATATTGGACAGCAGTGCAGTCATCGTAATAAGTGGAGTGAACCACCTCCATGAGAACCATCGCTTGGGGTGGAGGTGGGGGATTGGCTTGTCGAAGGTGAGAGCAGAGGTGGTGGATTGTTGGTGGTCGGAGGTGGAGGTGGTGGCGGAGTAGCGCAGATGACAGAGGGACTTAAGGGTAAATGATATTTAGATCATTTCAGACCGGTCAATGGTCGAAAATGACCAAATTTAGGCAGGAGTGGTACGAGTTGTTAAGGCATAATTAATTTGGGGGTACGAATGCACTTTAAAAACACTCGAAGATTTATATGCACACAACAAAAAACTGAGGTACGAATGCATTTATCCATTTTTATTTTTGTATGACCTAAATAGAATAAGGCCCTTCCAGTTCAGTTGAAACAGGTATGAGTTGAGTTGAGATGAATTTATTAAGGCTGAGAAGAGTTGAGAAGAGTTGAGAAGAGTTGAGAAGAGTTGAGTTGAGTTGAGTTGATTGGAGCTGAGAAGAGTTGAATTGAACTTAACTAAGTCAAACTGAACTGAAATGAATCAAATTAACTGAATGAAACTGAACTGAAATGAAAAAACTGAACCGAACCAAATCAAACTAAACTGAA
>JAULKM010129375.1:0-19682 GCA_032355605.1 Rubia tinctorum
ATTGTATGGTTAGGATTTTGTACTCTATTTAAACCTATCTTTGATATGAATAATATTAGTGAGAATTCACTCAAACATTTCTTCACTAAATAAAATATATATTATATTAAATGCAAATAATTGAAGTTCAATATGTATTAAAATTATTATTTCAAGATAGCAAAATATACAATACATATTATTTGTTGAATTTGAAATAAAAACACAAAGAGAATACAAAAGTAATTTAGAAATTTGGGTAAAATTATATATAGTTAGACTTATATGGATCTACGAGTCGGGTCTGAGTTTTAGTATTTTAGACCCGAACCCGGATCCATATCTAAAAATCTAGACCCATACTTGAATCCGGACCCGATGGATCTAAATTTTTTAGACTCACACCCAAGCTAATGGGTTTAGACCCTGTGGATCTGGGTCGGGTTCTAAACCCATGATCATCCCTAATCCCTATCTATAATTACGCCAACCTGCTAGCTTTGATTCATGATTGCTACTAACATTACCAGGACTCATATCCCACTTGGCTTCAGTATTCATATCAATTGAACTTACATAAAAATTGTCATTTTTATGTTGAGCAACAAGGAGATTCTAAAGCTGGAATTGCTCTGAAGAATGACTGCTTGCTTAGACGTGGGTATGTGGGCCACTTCTACTTCATGTTTCATTAGCCAGTTATTTGTCGTTTTTTGCTGTTGCTTTCCTTGAGATAACTTGATGGATGTCAATATCCCTAGTTGTTTTGTGATGTCGGTACATGCCTTGAAAGAATAATTGGTCCATCTCCGGGGCTTTGCGTTCCTCCAAGAAATTGGAGCCCTGCTCCGTGTATTGAGTAGTATACTCTCTGTTGGATATATGACCATTCAAAGTGCTCATACTCGTCTCCCTTGAGTTGTGACACATTTGTGTTGCGACTGTGAAAGAGTATTTGAGCGTTGTAGCTCTAAGTTTGGCCATGAGCTTGTTTTGATTTGTGGCGCTTGTCTCAAATCCTTCCATTATAGTTGGCTTTGTACCTAGTTACTAATTTGAATTGAAATGAAATGAATTGAATTGAATTGAACTGAACTAAAATGAAAAGAAACTCGGGAGAACAGGGCCTACATATGTAGAACTTTCGGCTGAATCTTTCAATAAATTTTTTATGTAGGAACACAATTTAGTATCAATAAAGATGGGGAGCGCTGTGTGTTAGACCACCTAACGGTTATGCCTACTATGAAAAACTTTATTCTTATATTTACTATGTCAAATGATAATTATTTTGATTTTAGGACATATTTTAAAATACTTTCAAAATTATAGAAAGCACGCTGCAATAAATAAAAAATAAATATTAAATCACCTCATCAATTATATTAATTATAAAATAACCACATCTAACTATTAGTTGGTCTAAAACATGATTTTATCATCAATATATATTTCCATATACATTAATGGTCAAAACACTCCATGTAATATATAGTAATTTATTAATATCCTAACATCCATAAATGCAATAAAAGTAGATATATTCAAAGTAAGTGTACTATTTCAACTAGTTTTTAACATTCAAAACACAATTTATAAAATTAGATTGAGAACATCTCATGTTAGATCGGATAACGGTTCGACCAATCAAAGAAAACCTTATTTTCATAATTTTTAAGGTA
The DNA here is from genome assembly GCA_032355605.1 of Rubia tinctorum. Lineage (NCBI taxonomy): Eukaryota > Viridiplantae > Streptophyta > Magnoliopsida > Gentianales > Rubiaceae > Rubia > Rubia tinctorum. The sequence goes on from JAULKM010129375.1 coordinate 1,662, forward strand.
AAATTGTAAATATTTATATTTCAAGATACATTTTAAAAGATATTTAAAGTTATGAAAAAATTGTTGTAATAAATGGAAACAAATAAAAAATTATTTCATTAATTACACCATTTTATAAATGACTCATCTAACTATCAGGCAAAGTAAAATAAGACTTTGTGAATTATATTAATGAAGAATAATGTCTTATATGAAAGGGCGGGCATATATTGATCAGTAACTAAAATCCCTAAAATTGTGTTACTTATAAAATTTTCTGTCCCAAGTTCAAAACAAAATTGACGAATTTCTCATTCTTTATTCCTACTGAAGATACATTACATGAAAAAGATCAATAAGTGATGGAAAGGATTAAATGTATCTTCATATTTATGTAGAGTTCAATATTTATACAAGTAGTACAAGAGCTATACATGTAAATATAGCTATGTATGTTTAAGGTCATCTGCACGACCCTAATGATATCCATATGGTGTAGGTTTTAACCCCTTCACCATGAGCATTCAAAATTAGAGAGGTGGGGGTACAAAACTTTCAAGAGGAAAGTTTGGTGGAAGTGGAGTTATTTTTAAAGGCGTGGGGTGGTTAGGAGGCTTGGTATAGTCTTTTGACTCCTCTCTTATCTCCTTCAAAACTTCCAAAAATGGTGGAGTCGGTTCGTTAGGTGGGGGTAGGGGTGATGATGGCAATGGATGTAGCACAATCACCTCTTCCTCAACTTCTTTGTATTCAAAAACTGACTCCTCATCCCCTTCAAACTTGAACTCGTTCATCAAGGTGATTTCACGCATTGTATCTTCGAGTTCAACTCGGGATGGTGTATCTTCGAAATCACCACTTCCATCATGTTGCTCACATGCCCCTCCAAATCCTTGAGCCTTGAGGAGAATCGAGTTTCCGTTTCCTCATTAGTCTTGGCCAACTTGGTCAAGTTTTCTATTGCATCCATGTTCTCCACATTTGTTAAACTTAAACCTTCTTCGTGGGCTTAGTTTTGGGGTATGATGTAAGGTCGTGGGGGATAACTATATTGCTCGTAGGGTTGGTTTTCCTGCTCATTATCATACCACAAATCCGGATTACTACTCCACTCCAGATTGTAAGAATCATGGTACGGATACCATTCTTGATCCTCTTACCCTTGAAAAACATCAACTCCATCCTCTTGATAGAACTCTTCATAATATCCTTGGTTTTGAAAATACCCAGTTCTTTCCTCCTTGTAGTGCTTATCCCTCAACATATAGCAAGACTCGATAGGATTGTCGGAATGACAAATCCTACAAAACCTTGCTCGTTGAGCCTTTCTTCTCATCAAGAGTTCCCTCAAGGTGAGATGTTCCATAACTTTTTTCCCAAAAAATTGGAATGATATTGCAAGGATTCTTGATAAAACTTCACTAAGAACTTAAGTAATACCTAATCCAAACAAAAATAGCCAGAAAGAAAAGGTAAATAAAAATAACTAGCAAATATTCAACCAAGTATGCCCAAACACTTAAAAATAAATGCCTTTTTCACGACAACGGCGCCAAAATTTGGGAGGTCGTTGTCGTACCTATCAAAGTTACTATTTTTAAGCCTTAAATGCTTACTGAATATAATTAAGTAGATAGTGGCAAATCGGAGTCGTCCACGAAGAAGAGGGATTTTGCTAAGGGTTCATGCATATAAAGGTGGATATAAGTCTAGTTATAGATATACATATGTATAAGAAAGAAAGTAAAAAGGGGGGTTTTTGGTTGGTTTTTCCTATGTTATGAATTTAAAGACAAGATAACTAGCAAATTCAAGTAACAATGCTAATCATGCAAGAAATTAATAAAAAGATATAAAAACTACAAATGACAAAGGCTTGGGGGCAATTTATTTCCGCTTCCGAACCTCTTATATATCCTTGAATCCACGACCTATTCGCTACTTTAACTACTTGTTGTGAAGATAAATCTTATATCCTTCTTTGATAGTAGTTTATGAGAGCGAATTCGACATCTCTTGCTAAACCTCACTTGTGACTCCTCTAGGAGAGAAACGCTTAAAAATATCCCATTAATGTCATTATGTAAGAAGAACCAACATGCCTGTAACACTTATAAACACTTCACCATGTCTAAGCATTAAACCAATTCATGTATTTACACAATATTAGTCAAGAACGTTCAACCTTTATAGACCTCTCCTATTTTCTACATAAAAAAACATGACAAAGAGTTCAACATCATCACGTTCATCTAACTCATGCTCTTGGATTCCATGTCAAAAGAGGGGAAATTAACCACTTTTACCCATTCCTAACTAGCTATCATACAAACATTGCACATTCTCAAACTTCCAATCAAATAAATGACACTAACATTAGGATGTAATAGTTCAGGGATGTTAATTCTGAGTTGGTAATCCTGATTTTGTACTAAGGCTAAGAGTGATGGCCTAAACTTTGATCTGTCCGAGGTTTGTTCTATATAGAAAAATTTTCCCATAAAAAAACAAAAAACATCAAATCTCCATAATGCAAAATAGAGAAAACATTAAATAGATAAAAATGATTCTCAAGACATGGACAAGGAAGACTCAAACAATTGCTCCCAAAGAGAGATTACTAACCTAGATAATGAAAACATATAACTAACCTACAAAAACTAAGAAGAAGAAGAAAAAAAACTAGGGTTTTAAGCCCTGAATGGTGCAGGAGGAAGAAGAGAGAGGAAGAAGTGGATAATATTTGCTACTTGTAGTACAAAAAACAAGAAGAGAATTCTGGCCACTTGTCCGTCGCGACTCGCGATGGATACCAAATCTAACATCTTGATTTCATTCTTCTTCTTATATAAAGTCCTCCTCTTCACTTCACTTCACTTTTCTTTAATTATTCAAATCTTCAAAGCTCAATTGCAAGTCTTCAAATTTTCAAATCTTCAAAACTAGTCTTCAAAGTCTTCAAACAATTGCCCTGTCACACATAATCCCCTAGAAAAGTAATAAAAGCGTAAAGTTGCTCTCAACTCTCCTAGAGAATTTCAAGGCAAAGTGCAACTTCTAGAGCACAAAAGTGTACAAAAATGAATCCAAAAGTTCTAAAATAACCGTATAAAATGGACACATCAAATTGATCCTTTTTGGGCATCTCAGCACTTCCACCTCCAGGCCGCTCTCCCGTAAACCTAAATATCCATGTACATTTACAAGACCAGCCAAACCACCATTTAGAATTGAACAAAATTGTTGTAAAAGTATAGATTCGAAATTATCATAAATTGATTGTACTCAAAACTATTCTCAAAATTTTTCCATAATTTTTCTCATTCCAATACAAAAATTACCATTCACATCTATGGAAAGAAAGCTGGTTTAGGTTACTTGCCTTCTTTACTTTTTCCCCTACTTGTTTAGAAAACAGAAACATATTACCGAATTCGAACTTTTTCTAAACTTTCCCCAAAACTCAATTTTGTTTATATAAACACACAAAATTCCCAACCGCCTTAATTCTTTCATCAAAGACCCAATAGATTTGTGTTCGCATGGACAGGCAAAGAAGACCCAAATTCGATGATTCGAACAATGAAGACGATATAAGATACCACGATTGTGCTGCGGATGTAGAACAAAACGACATTGACTACTCTAAACTGACGTCCTTTTTGTACTACCATGAAGGGTTCCGAATATCAAATTCATCCTTCCTCGCCTTCACCACCACTTCTTACTCATGGCATGGTCACTCTTTCTCGCATTGGTACTATTACACGCTGAAACTATGCTAATTATAAGATATATGGTGTCCTTGCAGCTCTTATTGCTGACTCTGAACCTCGTGGTTACATTCTGCTCTTAAGGATCCTAATTGGATCAATGCTATAGATGACTAGATGGCTACTCTTTGTCAGCATCATACGTGGGATCTTGTTCCTAGACCCACTGGAGTTAATGTTGTCGGATCTGAATGGGTCTATAGCATCAAACATTGTGTTGATGGTTCCATTGAGCGCTACAGAGCTTATTTGGTTGCTTATGGATATTCTCAATTACCAGGATTCGACTTCACTCACACTTAAGTTTTGTGGTGAAGGCATCTACCGTCCGCATTATTCTCTCTTTTGCAACTAAAAACCATTGGTCACTTCATCAGTTGGATGTTATAAATACTTTCCCAAATGGTCTTCTTGATAATCCAGTCTTCATGGAACATCTTCTGGGTACGGATATCCTCTACATCCTGACTATGTGTGTCACCATCACAAGGTCATTTATGGTCTTAAGCATGCACCTCGAGCATGGTTTCAGAGGTTTAGCTCTTACTTGTGAACTCTTGGTTTTACTTGTAGCAATGCACACACCTCTCTCTTCTTCTCTACGTTGATGAAATTATTCTTATTGGAAATGATCCCTTCCTCATTTTCTAGTTTATCTCTCACCTTGATCAAGAGTTTTCTATTAAGGACCCCGAGCCTCTAAACTACTTTCTTGGGTTGGAGGTTTCTTTCTTTGATTTCGGTCTTTTCCTTGGTCAAATTAAGTATGTTATAGATGTCATTGGTGCGCTAGGATGACTAATTATGATCCATCTTCCGCACTCTTTGTTCCCGGTAGCCAACTTCTTAGCTTCCACACCCTTTCTCCAACCCCGCTCTTTACATGTATCTTGTTGGTTCTCTTCAATGCCTGACCATTACATGGCCAAATATCACATTTGCAGTAAATACAATCAGCCTTTTTTTGCACTCTCCCCATGATTCACATTATGAGATTGTTACTCTCATTATAAGCTATGTGCATGGTACTCTCAATTATAGCTAGACTTTTCATTCTATTTCTGGTTCTCTCACAATTTAGGGTTATTGTGATGCAGATTGAGCCCGATGCTTAGAGACTCGATGCTTTACTTAGGACTTTGCCATTTTTCTTGGTGGTAATGATACTAAGAAGAAACCTATTGTATCTCATTCAAGTTATGCAATTAAATACAATAACATGGCCAACACTGCTTCTGAGTTTGTTTGGGTCTCTTATTTGTTATGAGATTCGCATGTGTTGTTGTCATGTCCACGTCTTCTTTTGTGCAACAAAAATAGTTCCCTTTTTAGTCTCAAAGTCCGGTTGCCCACAAACAGTTAAAACACATCAATATGGATTACCATTTTGTTTTAGAACTGGTTTCTTCTAGCAAGCTTCTCACCAAGCATGTTCCTCCGTCTCTCCAAATTGCTGATATTTTCACCAAAGGGATTTCTCATTATTTTTTTTGACATTTTCCGCTTCAAGATTTGCATGTCCTGTCTTCCCACACTTCGCTTGAGACAGGGTGATAGTATACTTCCAGTTTAATCAAAATTCATCTAATTTATAAGTTATGCTGACAACGTAAATAAATTTGGTATTTTATTTTGGTTTTTGTTGTTATTTTTCATTATTTTGTCTTGGTCTTTTCAAAGTGTGTTTCCATAATTTTTTTAGCAAAGTGAGGTGCATTTTATCAGAGAATATGGAGGAATGATAGCTGACAAAGAGGAGAAAGCTTGGAAAGTTGGTAAGGAAATTCTTCTAAGTGCTGGGAAACTATGTTTGTCGCGAGTCGCGACAGATATGTCAGGAGTCATGAAGAGCAAGGGAAATTTTCATCTCTTGGTTCAAGTTAATCGCAATTCGCAATAAGGGGTTCGTGAGTCGTGGTCGAAATTAGAAGTTATTGAGAAAAAAAATTTGAAATCCCAGTTGCATGATATTTCAAGTCGCAAAGACACTGTAGTAAGTCGTGAAGGTGCCTCGTGAGTCGAGATAGGGGTCAAATTTTTTTCTGAAAATTGCAACTCACAGGACCAATTTGTCGCGAGTCGGAATGGTCCTGTTGCGATTCACGACATAGATATGACTTTCCAACTGCTTTGACGTAGCCGTCGCGAGTTGCGACGTATACGTCGTGGGTTGCTACACTGAACCAGAATATTGCATCATCCTTTCTTCTCCTCCCCGAAATACTCCCAAGAACTACCACATCTCCACTCATTCCTCAACTATCTTACATATATAGACATATGATCATTCTTGCATCTTTATAGTTATCTTTGTTGATTGTAGTGTGCCAACTGTATCATTGTGACTATGATTATTAAATTCTATAATGATGCTTGATATTTGTCGATATATGTTGGATAATTTTCTATTGGATATTTTTATAGTGGTGATTGCATGATGGATTGGTTGCTCTTTAAGAATACTATGGTTATCAACTTTTGTTGCTAAAACCTAGTAACAAAGCTCTATGTACTTGTGATTTTGACGTTGTTCTATATGATGTTAGTTCTAGATCAAATGTCGGAGAAGATATAGCGTGTTACTCGAGGGGCGAGCTCCTCTGCGGCACCTCTACCTCCCAACCGGCTCCAAAACTAATTTTGAAATCGATTTTAGACGGATACATAGGATTACGTTGTATCACCAGAAAATATGCAGAGAAATGGGAGTCACTTTACCTCTTACCTTAATTTTTATCGTTCGTGCCTTATATGTTTACATTGAGGGCAATGTAATGTTTCAAGTGTGGGGAGGGGTTAAAGGACTTACATGCATGTATGCTTGATCTTGAAAGCGTTTTGCTACTTTTGATCAGAAAACATGGAAAAATGGAATGATTGAAAATTTGAAAAAAAATTAAAAAATGGAAAAATAAAAAAGAAAAAAATGTTAAAAAACAAACCTGCTAAGTTAAAAACACGAGAGGGAAATTTAGGCAACATTGGTGGCCCGGATAGGTCAAAGACCTGAAAGGGCGGCATAAGTAAAAATGAGAAGCTAAATGTGGGTGAAATGTGAGTCTAAGAAATATGATGTGTGACTAGGATGAAACCCAGAAGGGGCTCCTAGGCAAAATGAGAGAAAGAGAGAAAAAGAAATTTTTGTTAAAAATCTATTCATTTGCCGGTATTTGAGTCATAAGGTTGCAGTTGATGTATGGATGAATCGGGTAGCCTAACATCATAGGATTTCTTGGGATTGGGAAACTTAGCGGGAAAACGAAGTTGGGTTAGAATTTTTTTATTCTTCGAGTACTTCGCTTTGGTTGATATATTGGTATGAAGTGAATTATGTGCTTGAACTTCTCATATGGTTTTGACTTCAGTTTATGCCATTGGATATTGAGATTATCTAGTTGGGACTTTGAAATGTTTTTATGGGTATTAATGAATTGATAGGTGGTATGCTTGGTTAGATTTAGTGATTGGGGTTGTGTGAAGAAAAATTCACATTTGATCTTTGATTTTGGGACTTTTAATATAGAGAGTTTTTGTGAGGCATTGATTGGGGGAATTATTAGTATTCGGATGGGGACATGTGAAATTATCTGTGTTCTTGAATCTTTTCTTACTCGAGGACGAGTAAGGTTCAAGTGTGGAGAGATTTGATTTGTCCATTTTTTACGGTTATTTTTGGAATTCTTTTGATTGAGTCTTGTATACTCTTGGTCTCTAGAAGTTGCACTTTGCCTTGAAATTCTCTAAGGAGAGTTAAGAGCGACTTTGCGCTTTTATTTCTTTTTCTAGGGGATTTTGTGTGACAAGGCAATTGTTTGAAAACTTTGAAGATTTTGAAGACTAGCTTTCAAGATTTTAAGAGTTGCAATTAAGCTTTGGAGATTTGAAGAATTGAAGAAAAGTGAAGTGAAGAGGAGGACTTTAGACAAGAAGAAGAAAGAAATCAAGAATCTGGATTTGGCATCCATCGCGAGTCGCGACGGTTGTGTCGCAAGTCGTGGCAGACGAGTGGCCATAATTCTCTTCTTTCTTTTTGTACTATAAATAGAAAGTCTTATCCTCTCCTGTCTCTCTCTTTTTCCGCCTGCGCGATTCTGGGCTTAAAACCCTAGTTTTCCTCTTCTTCTTTTCTTAGTTTTTGTAGGTTGGTTATGTGTTTTCATTATTTAGGTTAGTAATCTCCTTGGGAGAAATTGATTTAGGTTTCCTTATCCATGTCTTGAAAATTATTTCTATCTATTTAATACTTTCTCTATTGAGCATTTACAGAGCTTTTGATGTTGGTTGTTAATGTCATTTATGTTGAGAATATGCAATGCTTGTATGATAACTTGTTAGGAATGGGTAAAAGTAGCTAGTTTCCCCTATTTTGATATGGAATCCAAGAGCATGAGTTAAAGTTTCTAATTAAGTTTATGATTTGATAATTGCTAGATGAATGTGATGATGTCGAACTTTTTGTCATGTTTGTTTTATGTAGCAAATAGGAGAGGTCTATGAACATTGAACATTCTTAACTAATCTTGTGTAAATGCATGAATTGGTTAAATTCTTAGACACGGTGTAGTGTTTATAAGTGTTACCAAGATTGTTGGTTCTTCATACTTAATGTCATTAATGGGATACCTGTAGGCATTTCTAGACTAAGGGAGTCATTAGTGAAGTTTAGAAATAGATGTCGAATTCAATCTTGTTAACTACTATCTAAGAAGAGTAGGAGATTTATCTTCACAACAAGTAGTTAAAGTAGTGAATAGGTTGTATGTTCAACGATTAATAAGAGGTTTGGAAGTGGAAATCAATTGCGCCCAATGTCCCGTAACTTGTGTTTTAATCTCTTTGAAGTAGTTTGTTGCATATTTAGTAGATTTACATTACTTGCTAGTTATCTTGTCTTTAAATTTATAACTTTGAAAAACCAACCAAAACCCCCCCCCCTCTTTACATTCTCATATATGTATATATATATATATATATATATGTGTGTGTGTGTGTGCGTGTGTGTGTGTATATATGTGTGTATGTAAATGTTTGTATGTGTATATGTATGTATGTATATATATACATGCATGCATGTATATATGTGTGTATATATGTATATATATACATATATATATGCATGCATGCATGTATATATATATATGTGTGTGTGTGTGTATATATATGTGCATGTATATATATATGTATATATATAATTGGGATCATGTAAGAGCATCTATCTTAGGTGAGAACACTCACTTATGTAAGAACAAATCCTGACCATTGATTTAACTATATCAATGATTATGATTTAAGGAGAAAATTGTACTGATATACCCAAACTCTATCTTTCCGGCGTTGACCTTGTAAATTCTGGCGAAGAGAAAAAAGGAAATGGCTAAATTAACCTTTAGCTAAAATTTGAAAATTTTGTGTCTGAAATACCCCCTCAAAGTTATGCAGGGTTATTTCAGCACATAGTCAATAAATTTAGGGTTATGTATGCACTTATGATATAAAAACAGAGTTATTTCAACACATAGTTAATAAAATGAAGGTTATTTCAGCACAATGGACATTTGAGAAATTAATACTCGAATGCCTCTACAACATACAAGAGCCACAAGGAAGGCAATAAATTACAAAAACTACATTAAAAAAAGGCACCAAAGTAAATCCATAGCAACCACCTAACATTACAACCATTTAAAACAAAACAAAAATTAAGAAAAAACGTCCCCTATTCTGACAGTACATGAAACGAAACTAAACCCCATCCATTACAGGACTTCACAACCATCCCATGCTTAACACAATAAACAACCCTAACACATCCAAGAAAAACAAACCCTAACATCTCCATGAGCCCATAAATCACAATAAAACATGAAAATTTCTAAAAACTATAAAAACCCTAGCAAATTCACCCCCCAATGGCACATTTTACCCCTAAATCTAAAAAATGAACAAAACCAACTCCATAAGAGGAATCAGAGGTAACAACTGGGGAAATATCCAACACATATTGACGAGAGATTACCATTTCAAATAATGCCCTGTTTTAGGGAGGTTAAACCGGCGGGAAAGATGTAAAACAAGGAAATCCGCCGGCCACTTGCAGATGAGGAATGAAATATGATGCCGCTGATGAGGAATGACAGACGATTGCAGAGATGAAGGGTGACGAGGCAATGCCTCGGTTTCTGTGCTTCGGGTTGAACAAGGCGGGAAGAAGGTTGTAGCGGGAAGAAAGTCTCGGGAAGAATATAAAATGCAAGAGGAAAATAGGTGAAAAGAGAAATAAAGTAAGGGGCAGGGACGTCATTTTATATTTTGTGATTTTTTCTTTTTAAAAAAATATGAGGGCAAAAAGGTATTTTAACCTTATTCCGGCAGTAAAATAGTTGACTAAAAAGTCAACATTGGTCAAGGGTTATTTTGGCAATTTCTGAGATTGTATGGTTATATTGGCACATTCAACCTAAAGTCAGGGTATTTTTAGCACTTAACTATTTTTTAATTCAAGGGCAAAATTGTATTTTCCTTAAAATCCGGCCATAAATCAGTTGACTGAAAAGTCAAATGAGTCAAAGGTTATTTTTCCACTTTCTGAAATTGCAGGATTATATTAGCACTTTCAGCCTAAAGTCAGGGTTATTTTACCACTTAACTCTTTAAAATAAAGGGGAAAATAAGCAGATTCTTTTCCTTATTTTACCATTACACATAGAAAATGGTAATCTAAACAAACGGTAATCTAAAAGTCCTTTTGTGTCACGAAAATAACTTGGTACTTACAGTACAACTTGTAGTTGCTTCGAGCATCACTTTAAAGTGCTTCAAATGTAACTTGTAGGTGCTTCTGTTCAATAATTAGAATTTGATGCTTAGAGTACAACTCGTAGGTACTTTGAGCATCACTTATGAGTGCTTCAAATGTAACACGTAGATGCTTCGAGCATCACTTGTTAGTGCTGCAAATATAAAATCATAGGTGCTTCTATGCCACAAAAAGAAATTGGTGCTTAGAGTACAACTCCTAGGTGCTTTGAGCATCACTTGTAAGTGCTTCAAATATAACTTGGAGGTGCTTCTATGCCACGAAAACAACTTGGTGCTTAGAGTACAACTTATAGGTGATTCTGTGCAATGAAAACAACTTGATGCTTAGATTATAACTCGTAGGTGCTTCGAGCATCGCTAGTAAGTGCTTCGAATATAACTCATAGGTGCTTCTGTGCCACGTAAAGAACTTGGTGCTTGGAGTACAAATCCTAGATGGTTCGAGCGTCACTTGTATGTGCTTCTAATGTAATTTGTGGATGTTTATGTGCCACAAAAATAACTTAGTGCTTATAGTAAAGTCGTAGGTGCTTCGAGCATCACTTGTAAGTGCTTTAAATATAACTCATAGGTGCTTCTATTCTAACTTGTGTGTACTACGAGATCAACTTGGTGCTTAGAATACACTCCATAAGTATTTCAACCATTATTTATCATCATTTTATGAATACATTTGGAGTAGTTTAATTTTGTGGCAAGTTGAATAATTTTGCTCCAAGCACTGAATGTGAAAAATTACTTGAAAAATAAAATAACACTAGTTTTAAAATAGGAAGAGAATAAATAATAATATTGATGGTGCATAGATAAACAAATTATTTAGTTAATAATGAGGATAAGGTACCGAAATAGTGCTTGATGGTTGGACAATGGAGGTCACCGATTGCATCTATTGTTAGACGCGTTCTCCATTTTTATTTGAGGAACACGTGAGTAAATGTAATCCATTAGATTAAATGATTGATTGGTCCATATTTGTTCTCACATAAGTTGGTGTTCTCACAGAAATGAGTATTCTCACATGAACCCTCCCCTATACATACACACACATACACACACACATACATACATACATACATACATAGGATGTTGATGTGAGACTAACATAACATAAAGTTCAGGTGAGACAAGAGAGTTACGTGAGACAAGAGAGTTATGTGAGACTAAATCTTGTCCATTCGTTGTGGCAGGTATGATGTCCTACGGACGTAGGATGTTGATATTGAATTTGTGATTGATTGTCGAATTGCTTTTTTTTTTCGTTTGTTTTCTTCTAAATTGTATTACTTTGAACATAGCTTCTTAATAAATAAATTAATGCAGTTTAATTTTTATCTCAATTTTTTAGAAAAATTAATCCCTAAACTTTTAATGGTATGTAATGGTAGATATATGTTATCCTAGATCTTGTGATATTTCTTAATATACGTTTTTCTAAATACTCAAATTATGGTAGGTAATTGTAATATTTTCAAATAAAGGAGTTTAAATTTAAAAATTTAAAAATATTTATATTATTAAAATTATTAACTAATTGTGAGTAGCACCTATTCGTTGTATTAAAACACTTATAAGTTATAGTTAAACTACTTACAATTTTTGTTATTTAATCACTTTGAAGTTATATTTATTTCAAAGTGTACTCGTAGCATGGTCAAATTATAAAGGAAGCACTTATTATCAACATTTAAGCACTTATAAGGTATGGTTGAAACACCTATGGGTTGTAGTTAGAGCACCTTGATGTTTTATTTATTTCAATTTGTTTTCGTAGTAGGTCCAAGTTATAAAAGAAGCACCTACCGAATACACTTGAAACACTCATCCTTTTGGCATATGTGAGATTAATTCATGTCTATGTACTGATAATTGAGTACTTATTAGAAGCAGGTCATCCATGAACTGAATTAAAAGTTATAATTAAGTGAAAAAATATTAAAGAATATATAACTTGTATAACGTACAAGTCAAACTTGTATCACCTTGAGTTATAACTTGAAGTAACTACGAGTATAAATTGAACCACCAACAAAGAGAAACTCGAAGCACCTATAAGCATAACTTGGAGAATCTACGAGATAAAGTGAAATCAACTTATACTAGCATAATTTGAAGCACCAACAAGCATAATTTGAAGAACTTAAAAATTAAACTCGAATCACTTTCAAATTAAAACTTGAAGGACCTACGAGAATAACTTGAATCATCAACAAGCATACCTCAGAGTACCTACAAGCTAAAATTGAATCACCTTCAAGTTATAACTTGAAGCACCAATAAGCATAAATTGAAGCATCTGCAAGCATAACTTGGAGAACCTACAAGTTAAACTTGAATCACCTTCTAGATATAAATTGAAGCACCTACAATCATATCTTGAATCACTTAAAAGTCATGTTACGAGTGACATTTGAAGCACTTACAAGTGATGGTCGAACAACCTATGAGTTGTACTCTAAGAACCAAGTTGTTTTCGTGGCACAGAAGCACCTACGAGTTACATTTGAGGCACCTACTAGTTACATTTTAAGCACTTACAAGTGATGCTCGAAACACATGTGAGTTGTACTCTAAACACTAAGTTGTTTTTGTGGCCTAAGAACGTACGAGTTACATTCGAAGCACTTACAAGTAATGCTCAAAGAACCTATGATTTGTACTCTAAGCACCGAGTTGTTTTCGTGGCACAGAAGCACCTACGAGTTACATTCGAAGTACTTACAAGTGATGATCGAAGCACTTACAAGTGATGCTCGGAGCACCTATGAGTTTTACTCTAAGAACAAAGTTATTTTTGTTGCACAAAAGCACCAAGAAGTTACATTTAAAGCACTTATAAGTGATGCTTGAAGCACCTATGAATTGTACTCTAAGCATCAAGTTATTTTGGTGGCACAGAAGCACCTACAAGTTACATTTTTTCGCACTTACAGGTAATGTTTGAAGCACTTATGAGCTATATTCTAAGGACAAAAGATGAGTTGTTTGAAGGTGTAGCCTTTTGCCCCTTTATGTTTTTACTAGCTGCAAGTACTAAGCAGTCTTACATATTTCTTTCTTTTTTCATCTACAATTCTACAAGATAGTTATGAAGTGGGAGTACTGGATAGTCAACAATTTAAGACTACTGATATCCAATCAAAATGACCATGAACTTGCCGTCAAACCAATGCAAAGAACTAAATTGGTCAATTCATAACACCGCAAAAATGGTTATGTTTACAATTTTATCGATTAGATTAAAAAAAGTACACTATGAACTATAGCGATAAATGCATGTCAAAATGCCAAAAGTAAAACAACACAACTTATAATCCTAGACTAAATTGTATTCAAACCTCCACAAAGATGATCGGAACTAGCAATCACATTGCTCTAGGGAAAAATCACACAACACAACCTACGTTTCCATAACTATTTGCATTTACATTCAACTTGGGTAGATCCAATTCCTGGAGTTGAATAACCTTTAACATTCATGAGGGAAACTAAGGACAAAGCAAGGACATAGAACCTTAAAAGGATCCAATCACAGTCTTGTAAGAAATGAAGAGACCATAAACTAAACCTCGCTCCTTCACTTATAAGTTCTTGATAACAGTGAGAAAAATGGTAAAGATGAGCATGAAAGAAGCATTATGTCCAAGTTGAAACAGCAATACAACGGTCAGTTTACATTCAAGATGTAGGGCATGCTTATAAACTTTACGCTAGCACGAGAAAACTTAAGCAATTTTCAAGAGTATCTGAATGCTAAACCTAAAGCATACCCCGATATTAATCTGGCCTCTTGTGTTTTTACATCTGGATTTCGGCCAACTTTGAAGCCTTTATATTTGAACCTCTCGACTGAGATAGTGCAGTGTATTGAAGTGTTTCGGGAATTCTATCAAACCAAGACCAATAAAAAAACTTACTTTTTTGTATTCTCAGGGAACCTGTAAAATGAATGTAAGGTTCGATGGTAAGCCAATTGAGCTGATTGTTACAACCTACCGGGCCTCTCTTCTGCTACTCTTCAGTGCATGTGACAAATTGAGCTATGAGGAAATAAAGGGGAAACTCAACTTGTCGGATGACTAGTTCTCACCCTTATAAGTTCTTATAATTCCTAGTTCTTTTCATTTATTCAATGCCATAACTAAAATTGAATCCCAAATCCAAGAGTTTCTTTGCTGAAACACTGGTGGCCATGAACTTCTTGATGCCCTTGAAGGAGCTAAGGAGAGAGTAGTGTTAATTTTAAATGTACTATGAAATTGGCATTGAGAAAAATGATGAAGTACTTAGAAAAATGAAGGTAACTTACTCTGAACTTGGTATTGGATACTAGTTGACGCATTTAGCAGATAAACATTCAGAAAGTTCATCAATAGACAACTCAATAGTAGAACAAATGCACTTTCATTTAGCATTAAGATTCTCAAACAAAAATATATGTGCCTTTGCTACATCCTGAGTGTGCACAAAGTAGGTTCTTACGAGATCACTATAGCTCTCTTCATGATCTGCAAAACCCAAAATGTTTTTACTTCTTCCATGCTAATCAAAGAATCGAATTACGAAGTTTCATAAATTGTAAAGTCCAATACATAAAACAATACTTTTCAAATGAAATGTGGACAGTAACTAGGACAAAACGTGCAAACTTCATCGATCAAATTAGGATCTTTACCAAATATCATGACCACGGAAACCCTCACTGAACCAGGAAAAGAAAGACAGATGAAGGGTCCATGTATCGAAGTAGGAATTATGGTGTCAAGACCGAGGCCATTCTTTTAAGAAAATTTGAGGGAAGCATTTTCTGCGAAAATCTTGGTGTATAATTGCATTCAAATTTTATGACAGAGTGGAGTGAACTATAAAATCAAAGCACAGTAGCTCAAAATCCTAAAGTTCTCACTTGTATTTTGTGTTGTTCATTGAAAATTAGTAACTGTATTTGTTTCACTCGTGAAAGATTATTCATTGTACTCACCTTATCAACTAAAACTCAACTACTATTATCATCAACCTTCTTATGACCATCCGCCGACAATAAAGACACATACCTCGAAGGAGGAAACATCATAAACTTAACCAAAAGAGCTACCTGAAGTACTACTACTTCTTTGCAACATCGATCTAGTGGCGACAAATTTGATTATATCGGCATTGTATCATCCAAATCCTTATGCGGATGAGCAACCATCCATTGAAGAATCAATATCGCGCTGACGTAGCAGTAAACTAGATCTTTCAGTAATGCCTTAGCCTCATACTTGAGAGAATTCATCGCGTCTTCTCTCTAGGGAAGTTTGATTTCGTTCAGGAGTTTGCTGATGTTTGTTATGCCAAATATTTCTAGGCTCGGGGATAGGGCGGTGGGTATTAGCAGAGATGCATCAAAGCTTGGAAGGACAAAGAAGAAGGTAATGAGAATGAAGAATTGTTATAACCCGACTTTAATCCAACCCGGATCTGTTTTTTCTATCACATTACATCCAACCCGGATCCGCATTTTAAAAAAAATTAAAATTAAATCAGGGCCACAAGATTATTATATTAGCGGCTAAGATTTAGTCTAACATAAGTTGGTTGTCTCACATAATATAGGTGGTCTCACCTGATCCTAATTCTATATATATGTGTGTGCAATATGTTCTTTTTATTATATATAATATAGTGATCGTATTCTATGTAACATGGTATAATATTGTGTTCTTAGTATACACATATATATAATTGTGTTATATTATTACAAAAAATTGTGTGTGTTCTTATGTGTAAAATGGATACACTTTCATCCTTCATAATCTTTCGATACCCACATCCACTTTCCGATTCATTTACTGATATGCAATTCGGGTAGATTTTAATGCGTGTCATTTGTCGTGTCGCATGTCGTATTGAATCGATACGCCATTCTCCACCTATTATCGTGTGTCGCGGTTTCACAAGTAGAGGTTCTAATTGACCTATTCTAAACAAAAGTATGTCATGTCATACTTATGCTTTCATTTTACCCTTGCATTGTAGATGTTTTTATGGGTTGAGAGTTTATCAATATGACGTAAAAAGTGACATTTAACAAAGTGACTCTTGCATTGAAGATGCTCTCATAACCCTCTAACTCTCAAGTCCCTAAAGTGGATGAAGACAATAGACATATGACTTAGGTGATGTTATTTCCAACTTACATGCTTTAATTTTTTTTTATTAAAATCGATAAATTTTGCTTCAATATTATTTTGATTAATTTCGGTATATTATTACTTTTTTTTATATTTGATTTTTAATTCAGTTTAGAGGATATCACCTCTTAAGAACATGGTATTAGAGCATATCCAAAGCAAACATAGTCTCTCAAGCCACGTCATATTAAGTGATTCCCAACCTTAAATAACATTTCCAATTTCCAATGCAGGGGGTCAAATAACGGCGCCAATCTGATGTGGAAAGGCCAATCTGATGTGGAAAGAAGTGACCCCTTCAGATTGAGCTTCTGTTTTAAGAGGGTGAAAGTGAGGCCGTCACTTCGTCTACTTAGTAAACTTACCAAAAATGATCAATTATATATATTTATTGACATTTAATTATTTCGAATTCATATAACGTTGACTTTTTACACAAATATTCATATAAATAAATTTATTCAACTATACACTATATATTTTACGTATTGATTCAATTATATTATATTAGAGTCCGTCTTTTGAAAGACGGTCTTTCATAAGTTATGTAAAGACCAAAGTTTAAACTGTAAATTTGAATAAATCAAAATAAAATTTTTGAGTTGTATTAATCGGGTCATAAACCTATCACTCCTAAATGTTGCATAATAAACTTTTAATATTGCAACTAAAATATTTTACTTTTTTATAATTCCAATTCACCCCGTCATTCCATATGCCTATGGAAAGACGGTTTTTCCCAAGACTTTGCCTTAAATTTATATTATTTAAAGAAATAAATAAATATAAAAATTTTGAACACTCATATGATTATAAAACATAAATAATTGGAAAATTTTGTAAAAATTGTAAAAAACAGTTCTGCATAATTACAAAATTTTAAATAAAATAATATACAATTCATGTAGTCTATTGTTAAAATTTGAATTTAATATAAAGTGGATTAAAAATACTATAATATTTTAATAATAATATACTATTGTGACAAGAATAGTTCCAGGTCTCAATACAGTTTTTTAATATTTTCCATTTATATTTTGTAGGTTTTTCCTTATTTCTAGTTTAGGTTTTAGTTACATTATTTATAGACTTATTGTAGGCTAGAAATAAATTTTCTTTCATTTTAGAGTCCGTCTCTTGAAAGACGATCTTTCCATAAGTCATGGAAATACCAAGGTTTAAAGTGTAAATTAGAAAAAATTAATATAAAATTGTCGGGTTGTATAAACCGGGTTATAAAATTTATAACTACTACACGTTGCATAATAAAACTT
>JAULKM010129392.1:0-36581 GCA_032355605.1 Rubia tinctorum
CATATAACTATTGATATTTTTATATTATTATAAGGTTGTATTACAAATTAAATTAGTTGGTTACTGAATTTAATTTGCTTACATTATATTTTTATAATATTATTGTGTAAATTAGAAAATTTTTATTATTATATTCAAAGTTACATTAGACTTATATTTATTTATATTTATTCAATTTCTATATATATATATATGTTATGCAAATAAATTGTGCTATTAGTTTACTAATTTTTTTTAAAAAAATTTATTAAAGTTTTCGAGCTCATATTTGAGTCGAGCATTTTGAGCTTGAGTCGAGCTCCTCGAGTTCGAGTTGAGCAATCGAGCAACAATAAATTTTGACGAGTTTGAGCTCGAGTATGTTGTAATGGAACTCGCGAGTATCGAGTTCGAGTCGAGCAAGGATAAAAAAAATTAGCGAGTCGAGTCGAGCAACCCTCTGCTCGCGATCGACTCGCTCGATAAGCACCCCTACTGGTGGCACAGAGAGTGATCAATATTGGACTTTGATGAGAAAGAAAAAATTGTTTTGTTTAATTTATTTGACTAATCTTTGAATTTTGTTTCTTTCACATTTGTTGTCACAGTCAAACTAAAGCCAAATTATATGAGAATATGATAAGTGTGGAAAAGGTTTATTTGTATTTATTGAGTTGGAGGAGATTTATACAGCGGAAAATAAAACAATCTTCCGAGCCTAACTCTAAAAGTTACAATATAGAATCCCTACAAATATAGATACAAGATAAGTACAATGACAAAGTCAATATCTTAATACCCTCCAGTAAGCTCACGATCAGGTACGAACGAGAAGCTTTGACCTCAAATTTTGAAACCTGGAGGAGCCCACAGGTTTGGTGAAGATGTCTGCAGTTTGATCAATAGATTTGACATGTCGAACAATCAGATCTCTAGTTTGAACTTGTTCTTGAACAATGTGATAGTCAATCTTGATGTGTTTGGACCTCTGATTAAAGACTGGATTTGCCGTGAGAAAGGTGGCACTGAGATTAACACAAAGGAGAATGGGAGGACCAGGAGATGATGCGGTCATTTCTTGCTGTTCGTCTCGATCGCATGAACTATTTCTTATGGAGAGGTACAATCCGATCATTCCTTGAAGCTTATGAATTGGAGAGTTTCCTTCTCAACGACACTTCTCCACCGGTGACTTTACCACCAGTTGTTGGCTCCTCTGTTCGCGCTCCAAATCCAAAGTTCTCTATTTGAAAGCGCAAGTATTGGTTAGTCTTACTGTGGCTGCGTTCAACCCTCATAACTCAAATGCTTGGCCTTGTTGCTTGAGCTAGCACCATGTCTGAAGTTTGATCTTTGCTGGAAAAAAATTTCACTCCCAGACTCGTGCTCGACAGATGCATCTTAAGCAGCAATTACAAACCCCCTCCAAATGATCCCTGTCCATCTCGGAGTATGTCGAAAACAAATGCACCATCTCTGATTCTCTGGCGGAGTGTGGCACGGTCGTCTCTGACGATGACTTCGTCTCCTACTTCCTCTTCGGTTTAAGCTCTGAGTATGCCGCTTTCAAAACTGCCGTCAGTATGCGTCTGGAGCCTCTCTCGTCGTATGAATTACTTGGTCTTCTCCTTTAGGAAGAGCAGCAGATACTTGACTCATGCGTTGACTTTTCCCTTCCGACAGCAAACCTTGCTCACCGGAGGGCTACCTCTGCTGCTCGATCACTGGCGCCTAAACCAGTGCAACCTGCTCAGTTGTCTACCGAGCGTTCTCATCCAGTCTGTCAAATCTGCAACCGAGTTGGCCACGATGCTGGGAATTTCCATCATTGTCTGAACCTATCCTCTTTCACAGCCACCAATCGGCGTGCAGTTGAATGTCTCCTCTAGGCCACCGGGAAGCAAGCCTATGCAAATTATACTGAAACCCCTCGACCATCTCAAATCCTTGGGTTGTTGGTTCTGGAGCGACAAATCATTTCACAGTTGATCTTGCTGGTCTCAAACTTCAGTCAAAATATTCTGGTGATGACAATCTCGTCATCGCAAATGGTCAGTCTCTTCCCATTATGCATACATGACATTATTCTTTATCTGCTAAGTATGTTGCTAATCCCATTAAACTTAAAGATGTTCTTGTTGTTCCTAAAATTTCCAAAACCCTTATTAGTGTTCGTCAATTATGCAAAGATAACAATGTTTTTGTCGAACTTTATGCTATTCACTGTTATGTTAAGGATTTTCAAGGCAGGAAAATACTCAAGGGAGTAGTTGAAAATGGCTTGTACCGGCTTCCCGTTCGTTCACCCTCTAATACCATATGAGAATATGATAATTGTGGAAAAGGTTGATTTGTATTGATTGAGTTTGAGGATATTTATATATCGGAAAGTACAAATATCTTCCAAGTCTAACTCTAGAAGTTACAACAGAGAATCCCTACAAATATGGATACAAGATAAGTACAATGAAAAAGTCAATATCTTAATAAATGACAACTCCTTACTTTGGCTACTTTCTCCCAAGGGCAAGGGAAATGGTAAGAAGCCTAGTAAAATAAAAAGGACTTTGTAATGGTACATTGATATCACATCATTGACGCACCTCGTCAATAATGAGGGCTACAATATATAGGACTACAAACTAAAGTCTAACTTGAATATGATTTTAAAGTCTACAAGGAAATTGCCATCCATAATCTAACATACAAGGGAATCTAATTTTATATGGAAACTACCATACTCCCTTTGTCATAGTTAAGCTGCACACTTACTATTTGACAATCAACATTGTCAAATTTTGGCCACATATTTGAATTGATATATAAACAATAATATTATCGTATGTGATATGGTTGCATTTGTCATAATAAGTAGTATTCAAATATCAACTTTTTATCTTCCATTATTATACGTAGTTAAACATATTAACGGTCAAACATGTTTCTTGAAAACCGTAAAAAATATTATGTGTAGCTTATGCTGGGACGGAGGGAGTATATAACCTTTCCTACAAGGAAAATGATTTATATTTCCGTATCACCCTCCCTCAAGCAAGTTGGAGTATAATGAACATGAATGTCCAACTTGCAAAGAAAATTATGAAATTGCTAATCGCTAAAAGTTTTGAAAAAAAATCTACATGCAACGGGATTCAACTTCAGTAGTAGATGAAGTAGCAACAACAACAGTGGCATTAGCAGTAGTAGAGCAGTATTCAACTTCATTTAAAGCGCTAGGCTCCTCCGGTGGTGGCGGTGTGGATCACGGCGGCGACGTTGAAGGTAAGGGTGGCGGCGGCAGTGCAGATGCAACTAAAGATAAGAGGTTCCAAATCAAACCCGCTCTAAGATCATGATAAAATATAAAAGACTTTATTATGGTGCATTGATATCACATCAATATAGCTCGTCAATTATGAGGGTTACAATATGTAAGACTACAAACTAAAGTATAACTGAAATGGGATTCTAAAGACTATGTGGAAATTACCATCTATAATTTAACATACAAGGAAATCTAATTCTATATGGAAACTACCATTTATAACGTTTCATACAAGGAAAATTATTTATATTTCCTTATCAAAGCCACTTGTGGTTTCTTCCAATTAAATATATTATTACTCTCATTCTCTTTTTTCATCTCATCAAAATCAACCACTAGGAAATTACTCTATTTTCTTTCACAATGGTAGAGATTAATCTCTCCATTATTTATGGACCCCACAAAATTTTCTCTGCCATACTCTTTAGTACAATTAACATTTACTTTAAATAAATGGTCCTATCCAAAAAAAACTGAATGTAAAAAAATGTAATATACATTTTTATTTTTAAAATTTGCTTCCATTTTTTGAAAATAATAATAAATATTTTGTGAATTCAAATTACTAATATTTTTTTAAAATGCATAATTTTTTTTAAAAAATTGATTTTTAAATTATTATTTTTCAGAATTTTAAAAAAGAATTTGTAGATTTTTTTTGCATATAATAAGTTTTTTTTGCACAATTAAGAAAAATAGAAAAGGTAGGGACACGTGGTTTATTCAGAAGGTGTCACGTGTTCCTGCAGGGGACACAAATTGCATGTCTATCAAACGGGCCCCAAGGCTGGGCTATTGTGTGATTGCTTATGAGTGAACCGACCCACAATTTTTAAATTAAAAATCACCTAAAAACTATCATTGTGGATTTGTATGTTTTGTTGTGCTTAAAAAACCACTAAAAACCACCACTGCCTAAACTTCCTTCGTATGAAATAGGTCCTCGATGTGCATGCATAATGATATACTTTTTCTCCAAAAAAAAAGAAAAAGAAATAATTTAAGCTTAGAGTTAGGTCCTGTTGATCTCAAACTGAACAACCAATAGGGTGGTTA
Source organism: Rubia tinctorum (assembly GCA_032355605.1). NCBI lineage: Eukaryota > Viridiplantae > Streptophyta > Magnoliopsida > Gentianales > Rubiaceae > Rubia > Rubia tinctorum. The sequence continues at coordinate 4,361 of JAULKM010129392.1, forward strand.
AAAACGAATGCTTATTGTATCCAGTTAAAGTTGTATTTGTTTTTTGACAATTCGTGACAAATAAATTTAACCATTTGTATATATGACTATATAATAAAAATACGAAGGTTTAATTATATATTACAGCAAACATATGAAGTCTCACATAATAATTTTTTCCCAGCATATAGTAAGTGGGTGCGGACGGCGCTTTGTACCATTTTGCGGATGAAAAATAAAAGTAAAGTTTCTTTTCATCATCGAACTATGTAACCAAATTTTGTAATTATCCAACACATTTTCTTCCACTTTTAATAATTGAATTTATTAAAGTGCTAAGTATATGATTATTAACGACTTTTTGGATGTTAACTGTAGATGAAAATAAAAAAAATGGAGGGTACTTTTTTAAAAATATTTTCATCTAGAGGACAAAATTAATAATTTTAAACACATATAAGATTTTTTTTTTAAAGAGATGGTCTACTTTTCTGTGAGACAATCTAAACTTTAGGCAGGGACCTTCTGCAATTCCTCCTCATTCTTTTCCACATCTCTTCCCCAGAGACCTTTCCCCAATTCTTCCCCGGAGACCTTTATCAACTTGTTCTCCACATCTCCACTCCTGCTGCAAGCTGCAAAAAATCAAAGAAAACATCAAATAAATACCATTTTTTTCAAAACATGAACATAATCGTCAAACTAAAAAACCATATACATCAACTACAACTAACAAAACATCAGCATAATCGTTAAACTGACAATCATAAACATCCACTACAACTAGCAAAACATCAACATAATCGTCACACTGAAAATTCTTAAACATCAACTAGAAATCATAAAACATCAATTACAACTAACAAATGTCAAAATGAAAATCATTAACATCAATTAAAACTAACAAAACATCAACATAATCGTCAAATTGAAAATCATAAACATCAACTACAACTAACCTAACATCAACTAGAAATCATAAAACATCAACATAATCATTAAACTCAAAAATCATAAACATCAACTATAACTAACAAAACATCAACTGAAAATTAAAAAATATCATCGAAGCTTAAATTTTCATATTAAATATCAACTTCAAAGCAGAAATCTCAGTAAACTACACGTAAACGTCAATTGAAAGATGTATGAACACTAATAGAACAAATTAACTAAATATAATAAACATCAACTACAATTACATAAGCATCAAATAAAATGATATAAACGTATAAACATCATTGGAAATTACTGAACATCATCAACTAAACAATAACCAAAACAAACATATAAAACATCAACTAAAATAAAGCTCAACATACAACACGAAACGTCAATTGAAAGTAGTATAGAATAAAGATCAACTACAATAAATCAGCATCAATAAAATGTAAACGTATAAATATCACAGAAAATTATTGAACATCATCAACTAAAAAACTTGAACCATCACCACCACTGTAATTGTATCGCCGACGAATCTGCGGCTCTATTGTCGGAATGTGTCGACTTAGCTGGTGTAGTTCTTGAACCCGTCGGCGCCGTCGAGGTGATCGGTGTCGTAGTTGGTGAAGTTGTGAAATTTGTACACTGTGAATTTTACATTCTCGTCATGCTTTTCGCGGCTAGTTTCAATGTCGTGAAAGCAGAAGCGGCGGTTGGGGGGAACGAAGGCGGAGTTGCGGTGATTGGAGGGAAGGGAGGTGGAGCTACGGCGGTTGGGGGAGGTTTTCTGATTAGGGTTTCAGGAAATTTGGTATATATGTGTAATTTTTTTTATAATTGCATAATAGATCCCCAATTTATTTGCAACTTTTATAAAGAATCACATCCCAATCAGAATTTTCAAATAATTACATAATGACCTCTGCCTAAAACAAGATTTTGTGTTTTTTAAAGAGGTTATTATAAACTTTGGAGGCTAAATTGTAATTTTAAAATCTAATTAATTAAATTAAAAAAATAAAACCCCATGTCACTGTTTTTCCCCCACGCACCCGTCCAACACCAATTAACACCCCCCCCCCCCCCGTTCCCCTCAAAACCTATAATCACACAATCTTTAGCACGCCAATCTTTCAAGATCGGTGGTGGGACTCAGTGGGACCGGTGAGGTTGATGTGGTTGTTAGATATATTTCAAGAACTGAAAGATATGCAATGAATTAGATACTTGACATTGAACAAGTGGTAAATTTTTGTAATTGATCCAAGTTTAAAGATCAAAGATAGGATCTTGAAATAAGTGTTATCTTAAAGTGTGTTAACCTATGAATTCATGAAACTTGTCTTTTGAGTTTATGGAAGAGTTTCAATTCATGAAATTAAAGAGAAGACATCAATGCAAATATCTCTTGGACAAATATAAAGGAGTTCTCCTTTGTCATTCTAGACACACTACTACATAGCAAAAGACAAGAAAAAAAATAAACATATCTTTCATTCTCTAAATCTCTTGCTCTTCATTATGTTTTTTTTGGTGTTGGAAAGTTAGTGCAAACTTTTCCAACTTTTACTTCATCTTATCCTAAGCGGGTATTTGTTCTGTATTTCTTGCCCACAAAAGGGAATAAATAAAGTCTAAAGGAAAGTGATTTGTGCGTGATTTGAAGATTCACTAATATATATATATATATCCATATTTTGTTATTTCATCATTTTTTGTTGCCATTTTTTTGGTTAGAAATGTATTTCTAACCAACAATCTTCAGGCTTTATCTCCAAATCATTAAAAAATGGCAAGCAATGTCAAGGATCTTGCATCCAACGTGGTTAAACTTGATTGTTTTGATGGAAGAAATTACATTTGATGGAAGAAAAGAGTGCATTCCTTGTTGACTTCACTAAAGGTTTTTATGTCTTTATCACTCCTAAACCTGCCACCAATGGAGATGAAAAAAAAACTAGATGATCTTCGTAAGAAGCAGAAATGGGGGACAAATGATGAAATTTGTCGCGTACATGTTCTCAACGCAATGTGTGACAAATTTTTTGATGTTTACCACTCAATGGTTACTGCAAAAGAGCTTTGGGAGAAGCTAGAGGAAAGATACATTAGAGAAGAGTCTACCACTAATAAATTCTTGGTCTTATCTTTCTTTTATTACAAAATGTTAGACAACAAACCGGTGATGCAAAAATTTACATAAATTGAAAAAATGTTAAATCCCTTCTCCCAACATGACCTTTACATGGATGAATCAATTATAGTTGGAGCTTTGATTGATACACTACCCCCATCTTGGAAAGATTTCAAGAGAGATCTCAAACATAAGAAAGAAGAGATTTCAATTGAAATTTTAGCTAACTCTCCTCGTGTCAAGGAAGAGTTTCAATTGCAAGAAAATCCTTAGAAAAAGGATGATGGCAAAGGTAAAGAGCCAACCACCAAAATCAATATGATTGAAGAGGGCCAAAGTAGCAAGTCCAAGAAAAGGGCTTGCAATGGCATTGATCATGGAAATATTCAAAAGAAAAAGAGCAAGTGTTGTTATTGAAAAAAAAGGAAGGGCACTACAAATTTGAATGTAGGCTTTTAAGAAGCAAGGCTCTAACTCCTCAAATGGAGGAAAGGATGACAAGCCTCTTTTGGATATGATACCTTAAATCAACATAATTGATGAAGACTTTGTTGGGTGGGTTGATTTGGGTGCCTACCCGGCACATTTGCAAGAATAAAAGATTTTTCAAAACTTTGCAAAATGTGGTAGATGGAGACTCTGTTGCCTTTATGGGAAATGTTGCAACTGCACCAACAAAAGGTGTAGGAGAGATTAATCTCAAGTTCACTTCTAAGAAAGTTTTTATGCTCACTAAGGTGTTGTATGTTCCCGAAGTTAGAAAGAATTTGATTTCTACTGGTCTTCTCAACAAGTTTGGTTTTAAACTTGTGATAGAAGCTGATAAAATTGTAATCTCCAAGAGTGGGATATTTGTGGGAAAAGGGTATCTCTGTGGTGTGATGTTCAAACTTAATGTGATGCCTATCAAGAAAATGAATAAATTTGCCGCTTATGTGATAGAGTATTCTTCTATTTTGTGGCATAATAGGCTAGGACATGTTAACTATGAAATTATTCATGAGATGATCAAATTGGATCTTTTACCGAAACGTTTGCAAAATAATGATGGAAAATGCACTACTTGCATGTTAACAAAAATAACCAGAAAACCTTTTCCACAAATTGAATGAAAATAAGAAAATTGGAGTTAATACATAGTGATTTATGTGATTTTCATGCAGGCACCATCTTCAGGAGGCAACAAGTATTTTGCAACTTTCATTGATGATTGTACAAGATATTGTTATGTGTATTTGTTTCATTTTAAAGATCAAACCATGCAAATGTTAAAAAATTATAAACAAGAAGTTGAACTTGCATGTCACTTGTCGATAAAATGCAATGGATAGAGGTGGTGAATACTTTGAAAAACATTCCATTGAAACTACGGGAATTTAATATGAGGTGCTAGCTCCTTAAGCACCACAATAAAATGGTGTGGATGAAAGGAAGAACATAGTGTTGATGGAAATGGTTAACACCATGATGTCCACTGCGGGCCTTAGTCAAGCCTTTTGGGGTGAAGCTTTACTTACAACTATTTATTATATACTCACTAGAGTTCCTAATAAAAGAAAATCAATAACCCAATATGAACTTTGGCATAAAATAAAACCAAACCTCGATCATTTGAGAGTTGGGGTTTATGAGCCATAGTAAGACTCTCTGAACCTAAGAAACGGAAGTTGGGAGAAAGAGGTGTGGAATGCTTCTTTATAGGCCATGCACACAAAATAAAAGCTTATAAATTTATGGTTATTGAGCCAAATGACTCTATTTCGGTTAATACTATAATAGAGTCAAGAGATGCAATCTTTGATGAACAAAGATTTACATCAATTCCAAGAAATGTTGGAAATGACTAAAAACATAGCGAGTCTGCATTAGATGACCCAAATGACAAAAATGAAGTCATTGAGTGGAAAAGAAGTAGAAGATCTAAAAAGGCCAAATCATTTGGTTCGGATTTTATTACTTATCTTGTATAAGGTACAAGAGATGAGTTGATTAATAAAATGCACTATTGTTTCATTGCTAAAATAGATCCAAAGACATTTGATGAAGTAATGACATCTCAGGATGCTCCATTTTGGAAAAAAACTATTTAAGATGATAATGATTCAATATTGAGTAATAATACTTGGGCAATTAAAGATTTACCGCCCGGTTCTGGAGTAATTGATTGCAAATGGATATTCAAAAAGAAGTTGAAAGTAGATGGAATCATGGATAAGTACAAATCAAGGCTAGCAGCCAAAGGGTTTACACAAAATTATGGTCTTGATTACTTTGATACTTATTCTCTATTAGCAAGAATAACTACTATAAGGATATTACTTGCCATATCATCAATCAAAAAATGATTTATTCATCGAATAGATGTTAAAACTGCATTTTTAAATGGTGAATTGGATGAGGAAGTTTATGTGAAACACCTGAAGGGTTTGTAGTATCTGGATAAGTGCACAAAGTGTGTAAACGTGTGAAGTCATTATATGGACTTAAACAAGCTCCAAAAACAATGACACTAGAAATTTGATCAAGTGATACTTTCTAGTGGATTCAAAATAAATGAATCAGACAAATGCATATAAAGTAAGTACTTAAATGGTAAAGGTGTCATAATTTGCTTATATGTCGTGACATGTTGATCTTTGGTTCAGACTTAGAACAAGTCTCAGAATCCAAAAGGCTCCTCTCAAGAAAATTTGATATGAAAGACATTGGAGATGCTGATGTTATTCTCAAAAGTAGAATAAATAAAAACTAAGGATCTATTACACTCTCACAATCTCATTACATTGAGAAGATCTTGAGAAGGTTAAATCATTATGATTGGAAGTTAGTCTCAACTCCCATTGACTCTAAACTTGAGTATGTAACGAATGTGGGTAATGCCATATCACAGTTGATATATTCTAGTGTTATTATAATGTATGCTATGACTTGTACGCGTCCAGATATTGCTTATGCAGTTGGAGTGTTAAGTAGATTCATAAGTAATCCCAACCAGCAACACTAGCTTGGTGTTACAAAAGTTTTTGAAATATCTTAAGAACACAAATGATTATTGCATCAACTACAAAGGGTATCATTTGGCTCTTAAAGGTTATTCTGATGCTATTTGGATAAAAGGCAAAAATGATCACTCATCTACAAGCGAATGGATCTTTTTGTTGGGTGGTGGAGCAGTTTCTTGGGCATCAAAGAAACAAAGTTGTATAGCTAACTCTACCATGACTTTGGAATTTGTGGCATTAGCTTCAGCTAGCAGAGAAGCTGAATGGTTAAGGGACTTGTTACATGATGTACCATCATGGCCTACACCAATACCACCAATATTCATTCATTGTGATAGTACTTCGATGATTTTCCAATACCTACAGGGAAAATCCAGAGACATTGGTGTGAGGCACAGTATGGTTAAATACTTGATACAAAGAGGATTCGTAACCTTAGACTTTGTCAAATCCAATTTAAATTTGGCAGATCTTTTGCCCAAGAGATTAAGTAGAGATATAGAGGAAAAGACATCCATTAAGATGGGTAAACACTAAACCATAAAAGATGGTAACCTCAATTCAAGCTAGTCAATTTACTAGTCTTGAATTCAATGAGTGAAAAGTGCATTGTTACATGGTTAGAACACTAGTTGTAAAATTATTGTTAATTATCCGCTAGTTGGTAGAAGAGGAACTTTGGAGTTCTAAACAATTTTGAGAAATGCTAAATACATGATATGCACATGTTGTTTTCATAGCCTAGGGAACACTTTGTATGGCGAGGGCATACGAACTTGCCTATGTGAATATAGACACTGTGTTAATCAAAGTTTTGGACTTGAACTTTGGAAATATTCATGAATAGGATTGAAATACATAAAATGACATGTGTTGTTTTATGACAATCAGAAAGAAGCGAACATGTGTATGGAAGTTCATGTGGTCTATTACAAAACCTTTGGTTCAAGGCTCAGCCCACAAAAATGGTCGACGGGTTATAAGTAGCTTTCACTAAGGTGTTGGTTCAATCGAAAGATACATACATTAATGCATATAATATCCGATTTTTTAGGACTTGTGTTTTCAATTATAAAAAATGGTGGGGAATTGTTAGATATTTTCAAGAAATGAAAGACATGTACTACATGAGTTACTTGACATTAAACAAGTGGTAAATTCTTGTAATTGATTCAAGTTTAAAGATCAAAGATAGAATTTTGAAGTAAGTATTATCTTAAAGTGTGTTATCATATGAATTCAAGAAGCTTATATTTTTGATTTTATGGAATGGTTTCAATTCATGAAATTAAAGAGAAGACATCAATGTCAATCTCTATTGGACAAGTATAAAATGAGCTCTCACTCTTCATTCTAGACACACTACAATGCCACACAAGAAAAGAAAGAAAAAGAAACATGTCTTTCCTTATCTAAAGTTCTTGCTCTTCATTCTGTTGTTTTTGGTGTTGGGAAGTTAGTGCAAACTTTTCCAAATTTTACTTCATCTTATCCTAAGCAGATATTTGTTTTGTATTACTTGCACACAAAAGGAAACAAATTAAGTCTTAAGGAAAGTGTTTTGTGTGCGATTTGAAGATTCACAAACATATATCCATTTTTTATTATCTCCTCATTTTCTTATTGCCATTTGATTGGTAACAAATACATTTTGTAACCAACAAAGGTGGGGCACAAAAAGGGAGATCAGTGGGAAGAGCGGAGAAGGCCCCATCATTTTTGGCACCAAAGCGGGTCTAGGTAGTGGCGGAGATAGAGATATGGTGAACGATGAGGGAGAGGATTGAGAGTTGGGCTACGTGGTAGAGGTGGGAGTCCTCGCCTCCAGAGAGGAAGAATGAAGGTGCTACTGCTGAACTGAGCCATTGACCAAGAATCTTGTTTTAACCACATGGTGGTACCGGGGAGGTCGGGACCCCAAAAGGGTCAATGTCGAGAAGGAAAAAGATGAGAGACAAATGAGGAACTCATGGTTGGGTAAGTTGCTAGAGAAAATTGGGGAATCCATAGTTGCAGATTAGTTTAATGGTTGGTAGTCAGCAAAGTAGTTGGAGAGCACGTTACCCTCATTTTCAGAAATCATGGAAGAACACTTCCTATTCAGGGTGGAGCTCTAGTGAAAGTGCAAAAAATTGTAGAAAAAATTCTATCATCCCTCGAAAGCTGATAAATTTGGGGGGAAAACTAGCATAATATTTAATATATCAATAAAGACCTTCAATAAGTGAAAATATAAAAAATATTCTTGTAAATAGTAACACCTGTCTACACTAAATAGATGAAGGCAAGAGAGTGATCAAAATTTGTGCATTTTAAAAAGTCAAGTGATCAAAAGTGGTTGAATGATCTAAAATGGACTTTGCTCAAAATATAATTCGTTCGTTTTTGTTGAAGGCCGGGTCTTAGGAAAATTGACATTTTCTAAAATTTTAGGACAACCACTTCATATTTTACTTTAAACATTATATTATTTAAAGATAAATATTGTATATTATAAGTTAAACCTCTTAAAATACAAAAACTATTTGTTAAACGAAGTACCACATACAATATTTAAGTTAATAATTAAATATTTCAATTAAAAAATATAGTATTTAAATTTAAAAGTATAGTGGATGTTTCATAACATAAAAAAAGGATTTTGCTCAAGAGACCTTCATATAGAAATAATTTTGGATGGTACAATAAAATCATTTATGTGGTAATTATTGATAGAATGTGGCTCTGAGCTCCTTGATAACTTTTTTTCTAAATAGTGAAAGAATGATCATCAAAACGAAAAATGACATTTAAATCATGAGTTAGTTTGCAAATAGGCAATGAATTCTTAGTAATATGAGGCACAACTAAGACATCATATAGAGTAAGGGAATTAGAAATTTGGATGTCGCCAATATGAGAAATATTAAGAGCAGAGCTGTTCCCAAAATAAACACGGCGATTACCGTGATAAGGAGCAGCGCCATTAAGATTAGATGAAGCAAATGTCAGGTGATTGGTAGCTCTAGAATCCATGTACCATTCAAGAGCAACAATAATATGCTAGTGTGGTCTAAACTGATAAGTATATGCGTAATTTGCAATATCATCGTGAGAACATACGGAAGCTTCCAACAAGAGGTAGCAAGGTGACCATGGCAATGGCACCACTGGCACTGAGTAGCCGAACCACGACTAATTTTTGTGGAAGATCCGTCGCGACACACTAGGTATTTCTGCTGCATGGGACTTGAGAGCCACTGCAGTGAGAAGGGCCAGTGATCTGCTGGGACGCCGAGAAGGTGGTGATGGAAGTGTCAGGCTGGTGCATAGAGCAAGTCTTCATTCGGAATAGATGAGATTCAGCCGTGGCCACCACATCAAACAATTTTAGAGAGGGATCAATGGCTATCTGAGCAACAACAAACTCAGGAAAGGAAGAATTTGGACCTCTGCAAAACAACATAATCTTCTGATCGGCAAGGATGGAATGACCCATAGCATCAAGTCATCCAACATCTTCTTGAAACAGGCATAATAATCCTACACAGACATATCATTCTAGTGAAAAAAACATCAATCAATAATGTGAAACTTACGTGTGCGTGAGCTATTTTATGAGTAGAAGACAAGGCCTTTCAAATCTGAGCATAAGTTTGAGATCTAACAACAATAGACATGAAAACGACGGTGAGAGAAGAATGCAACAAGGTTTTCTGAACAACTGTGAGAGAAGAAATAAAAAAGGTCTTGATTTGCTGATCTGTCTTATGCCAGGGAGCTACCTTAATGAGCGGAGCAATTTTTGGCGTCATGGATTTGCTAGAGGTCTTAGAAAAGGACGATGAAGTTGAAGAAGAAGAAGAAAGGTTGGAATGTGAGCCATAAAAAACCATGCAAATCAAAAGACTCCAGAAGAGAGGAAATCTGTTCACGTGAAAGCGTGTAATTAGATTCATCCAACTTGATAGAGATCATATGAACCAACGACGTAGATTTTGTTGTTCTTTCGAGGTCTGAATTCTACCTTCACTAAGTTTGTCATTGCTCAGATGAACATTGTTGTTGCAAGTCAGCATGTATTCGCTCTTCGCAATGAGAACACTTTTCTAGCTTTGCTAAACTAGTTTTTGTGTGGATTGGGCCATATATATACCAATATCCTTTGTACTCAATATAAATATCAATACACACAGCCAAAACTGTTTTGGGTCTGAGATCTAACCACAATATACATGAAAATGATGGTTAGAGAAGAATGCAGCATGGTGTTGATTTGCTGATTCGTCTTATGCCAGGGAGCCACCTTAGTGGGCGGAGCAGTTTTGGGCATCATGGATTTGCTAGAGGTCATCGAAGAGGACGATAAAGTTGATGAAGAAGCAGTAAGGCGAGAAGGCGAGCCATCAAAAAAACCAAGCAAATCAAAAGACTCCAGAAGAGAGGAAACCTACTCACGTTAAAGCATATAGTTAGATTCATCCAACTTGATAAAGATCATATAAACCAAAGACGTAGACTAAAAATTTTCCATGGTAAAAACAATTGAAATCCATGGCAGAAAAGAATGAAGTCGGATGGCGAGAGAAGCCGATCGGAGTGATCACACAGCACAAACTTGCAATCAGGCAGTCGATGATCGGCCGAGTGAGCAACTTGAGAAGGGTCTGAGCTGAGAAATAGAGCGTGATCCAAATGGGACGAAAAGAGGCGGTGATCAGATGACGTGACGGGGAAGAAGACAGTCCTAGTAGCTATCAAAGAAAGGAAAGGAGAATGAGATCGGCTGAACCAAAAGGGCAGTGTTTAGGTTTTTTATTTTTGAAAATTTTGGAAGAAAAAAAAACAGGTTTTAGAGGAACCTGTCTGATAACATGATAGAACGTAAACCCGCAATTGTTTGGGCTGTGTGTATTGATATTTATAGTGAGTACAAAAGGTATTGGTATATATATGGCCAAGTCCACACAGAAACTAGCTTAGAAAAGTTAGCAAAGTGTTCTCACTGCGAAGAGTGAACACACGCTGACCTGCACTTGCAGGGTCGTTATAATTATCCCACGAGTGCTAAGAGGATCAATGATAAAGATTTCACATGTTGCTCCTGACCTTACTCCTATCTATGATAAACGTTGATAGTGGCAAGTTCAGGGTCGTACACAGAGATATTAGAGCCTAAAGGTTAGCTAAACACAATCCACTCTTGAGGGTCACCCCAATTGTGTGTCAGGAATAACTAGTAGTAAGAAGGGGGGATGGTGTGTTTGAACTACTAAAACTACTATCATGAAAGTAAAATCATAAACTATTAAATAACTGATCTTGGGGGTTATTTGGATCACATGATTAACGTATATAATTTATCCTAGACTCTAATTCACATAAGCAACTATCAACCTATTTTCATATTATATCACATAGTGTGGAGATGTTAATTCCTCGGGAACTCCCACTGTCTGTCACATAACTGGTTCTGCTCTCTCCTTAACATCTCACCTCCTCCATAACTTGTTAGGGGTGCGCTTCTCTACTGATCACCCCCGAGCTCACTTCTAGGGCTAACTGGTTGCCGCTTAAAGAAACTATGTCTTGCATAGGTCACAACAGTTATATGCGGGAGTAAACTCAACTCATAACCGGGGCCTCCACAATGAGCACACATCCTAGACCTCAACAGGAAGAGGACATTAGTACCTCGTGATAAATCTAGAGTCTACGCCATCCTAGTTTCTACAAACTAAAAATGCTCAATTATAGGGGGTAAGATAGGGTTTCCTCCGTTAGGATTTGAATAACATTAACACGATATGTCTGATGCTCCTAACATCCAATTCCTCACACAAGTAGCCAATTAAGATTATTGTCTACTACCATCTTGGCACTCACAAGGCGCATTTATCGCACATATCCTCTCAGTATTCACAATACTACCTTAACGCAATAATCCAACACTTCCAAACTAGCATTAAAATTCTAGCACGATATCATGCAATAAATAAATCAAATGTGCATCTTAACATATTTCATAGCATAAATCACAATAAGAAATTAAACTACAAATTAAGCAAGATATTTATAACATGGAGAAATAGGATGAATCTAAAGAGTCTCACAAATCATGCTTACAAATATTCCCCAAGAAATAAACTTCTTTACTAACATTAGATTGATGACAATCATTTGAGTAATTGTTATGAATACAAGCAATAAATGAAGAGAGAAGACAAAGAACTCGAGAGAGAACTCTCCTAGCCTCTATTCCTACCTAACACACTCAATGAAACTAACTAAGTATACTTCTTTAACCTAAGGGAGCTGAAGGCCACATATATAGGATAGATAAATGAGACTAAAAACCCAAGTTCAAAAACCCTAGTGCCAACGTGGCATGGGCCGTGCAGAATTGCACGACACGTCGATTGGGGAGTCGTTCAACTGAAAATGATCTTATGGGCTGTCCGGGACTTGTATTTCCTGGCTTCTGAGTGCACAGGACATGCACATTTGCACGTCCTGCTTGCCCTGTCTTATTCTTCACCAGTTCTTCGTGTACAGACCATGAAAATTTGCATGACCATCGTTTGGGACCATCTTGTGGCACAGACTAATGGCACAACCTGTGCAATTTTACACTGGTCGTGCACTTCTTTGACGCTTCAAAACTTGGTTTCTTTTCTTTGACCCTTCTATCTTCTACCACGTTTTGACTCGTGCCTTCAATCTTCTACCAATTTTGCAACTGGCCTTCATTCATCTACTCCAAAGTGCTTACAATAAATTTACAAATAATCTCACAAAACAAGATCTAGAGGCTCCTAAGGATGAAAATCCATTAGGCTCATATTAGGCTACAAAATGAAGGATTTAGATAAGAAAACCATCAATGGTTATCTAAACCCCTATGATGCAAAACCTATCCAAACCTAGCAATCTACCCACAAAAACATAACAAAATATATGTTAAATGTCTCAAGAAATACATGCATTTGATGTCTCATCAAATCCCCCATTCTTAAACCTTTATTTATTCTCAAGTATACAAGAATAAGCAAAAATATAAGCGTAAAATAGCATGCAAAAGTTTTTCCAAAACACCCAAAATTTTAACCCTAGACTACCCTAGCCCCAAGACATAAGAATCTCTCGCACTCTCATATCTCAAACCTAAAGCAATCTACACAACCAACAAACCATAAAAGAGTGAGGTATACATGAAATGTGATGCTAAATTACTTTTACCCAAAAAGATACCAAAAAAAACAATCCAAAAGAACCAAAAAATATTTCAATTTCTCTCATTTTCTCCCATTTTACCTAGGATCCCTCTCATGTTTTCATCCTAGCTTCACACATTTTTCTTTTTCAAGCTCACTCTCACCTTTTTCCATAGCATTTGGCCTCTCATTTTTTCATAGGTTGCCCTTTTGGGTTTTCAACTTATCCGAGCCTCCCAATTTTACCTAAGTCACCCTTTTAGATTTTCAACTTAGCGGGATTATATTTTTTTCATTTCTACACTTTTTTTTTGAATTTTTGCGCAGCACAAAATGCCCCAAAAGTGAGTTTTGCAATACATTGAAAACAACAACCTAAAATAAAATAAGCATGACACCACCAATGTCAACATGCTCAACACTACAATAAAGGTGCCCTCGCACCTATAAAAACAAGTTTTCAATAAAAAAAAACAAGTTTTACGAAGAAAAAATGAGGGAAAAAACAAGGGAAAATAGTCACCATCCAACAACATCAAAGCATAAGGAACATGGAAATGCAAGGAAGTCTTTTCCGACTTACTCCCCCACACTCTGTCAATGCATTGTCCTCAATGCTAAAAACTAAGGGAAGAAAGGATTCAGAAACACTCAAACTCCTCAATAAGGTACGATGCATCTAAATCCGTGCATCTGTCTGCACTTACGGTAATCTGGTTGTCTACCCCTCATGCTGGCAACTCTCATCATATCGGTGATCTCGGCCATATCCTGATGAAGATGCGCCACATCATACCGCAGATCGCACATCTGCCCATCCAGATGATTTAACCTACTAGCAATCTCCACCTTGTGATGGTCAAAGTAGTAAGCGAGGTGAATTACATCCTGTCTGATACCAAAGATGAAATAACCCTACTTTTGCATCCAATCAGGCTCCTAGAGGTGAGGATAGCTCCACGGTTCATGTGCCACCGACTCATGCACTTGAGAAGGGAGGAATTGAGCATGATGCCAAGAATGAGCATGGCTGGAACCTGCATCATGTTCTATTTGGGAGAGACTCGGACCTTCCTCACACTGAAACTGACCATGTGACCCTAAGTAGTCTTAGTAAAAAGACACGTCGTGCCTCCTAGGCTCCGCCCGCTGTGAACCCTGAGAACTGTGATGCACTGGGGGTGATAGGAAACCTCATCCATATGAATTGTACTCAAGTTTGGTGGTAGATGGAGTACAAGTTACGGTGGTGGTTGTGTGGTGCCTGGAAGGTTGGATACTTGAGCGGTGGCTGAACTAGGTCCTCCTTCATAGGGCTTGCTTCCTGAGCCCGTGGCTCGGCCTCTTCCTCATTGTTATCACCCAAAGTTGGCTGCTCCCAATCCTCGGTAGAAATCCTCTCTAAATCTCTAATTGGGATCGATGAGGAGGTCTAGGATGGTGAAGGTCGCCTGAGATGAGTCTTATCATCGGGAGAGAGCTCTATGAACTTGGCGCCCTTCTAGCGCCAATAGATTCACCCCCTCTCCTGATCAATCACAGTCGCTTCTACTAAGAAATCTAAGATTAGGGTATAAGTCATAATGGGGTTCACCCTCATGCTCTCATCTCTCAGAAGGCCAAGCTCAATCACTATGAGTGATATAATGCCACCCATAGATATCTTGCCCGTGTCCTTTATCGACGCCTGACAACACTGCTCATGAAGTGCTCGACAGTATTTGAGCAAGCTCTACCTGAAATTGCTAACCATAACAACCGAAAATCCTCCTTGGTGCATGTGGTAGCCTCGTCGTGGCAAAAAAACATAGACTTCAGCAATCACGCCATGTACCTAAGAGTGTCACTTTTCTTGCTCGCTTTCACGCATGGCCATCGGGTGATAGTGGGCCAGAATGTCTCAATCTGAAACTTGGAGCAATCCAATCCACTGTTAGAGACATTGTCCTTGTACCTCCACCCAAAGCACTCGCTGCTCTCCCGATTGGTCATCACATGAGGCACATATCCCAAGTGTAAGTGGACTACCGGGTGACCCTGCTAATCACGTCCTTTCCTGACAGTGGCAAGGAACTCCAAAGTGTACCTTTTGTAGGTCGAGGCCACCTTGCCCATGAAATCCACCATACTAATTCTCGTCAACAAGTTCTTAGCCGATTTGTGGAACTTCAGTTTCTTGAGGACCCTTTTCTCCAAAAATTGAGTCTCCAAAATGGAGCGTTGACATAACATACCCCACCATGACTGATGAGTCGGATCTCACCTCTGAAGTCCCATAAAAGGAGGGCTCGGGGCAGCGCAAAACACACTCCGACAAGGTAGAATATCTCCAAAAACATCTAAACAACACCAATACAAACAATCTAACTGGCCACAATACTAACAGCACCACCAACACATAAATAACAGCACAAACACAGCCTCCGTCTCACAGGGGTAAAACTATCCACAAAAAATATCTGACAACCGCACACACCAATATGAAAATCACTCTACACTGACCCAAATCTACAGCTCACTGGCATGCAATACCCTAAATTCCCAAACACAAACTCTAAATTCGAAGAAAAAGAGTCGGGGTGGCCGAATAACCTTGGGAAATTAAGCAACAAAATTGGGGGACATGGACCACGGAGGTTGTGCGAAATCCCTCCTAGAGCAAAGCCCAGTAGCTTCCAATGCTTAAATCCCCTCAAAATGGATGGATTTTTGAATTTTTAGGAGGAAATTTCAAAAAATGGCTGCACGGTTTTTCTTTGATTTGGAAGGATTTTGGTTGTTTTTAGATTGAATTTTTGGTGGGGTTTTTGCGCATTTGGTAGGGGAATGTTTTAGGACAAATTTTGTGAAATTTGGTTGAGGATTGAGGAAGTTGTCATGAATTTTTTGTTCGGATTATGGTTTGTTTGCAAAAGTGAGTGGGAAAATCTGCTAAGGGTCGTGCCTTTATAAAGGCTAGGTCATGCATATTCATTGGTCGGAAATGGGCAGAAGATGTTAGATTTCCTTGTAGAACGAGGGTGCCCGATAAATGCCTTGTACTTCTTCATATGGCCCGGGGCATGTCACAGTCTTGTCATATGAGCATTTTGAGCGGTCTCCTTCCTTTTTGTCGTAAACTTAATTCTACAAACAAAAACACAAAAACTGAGCATAAACCTATTCTAACTCAAAATATTGATTACTAAGTCCCTTATAAACACCACCAAAATAAATAAACAATCAATCTAACATTACAATAACGCAAAACCTACCTAAAATTTAAATAAAATCATCGTTTCTTTATTGTCATCCCCACAACTTATTTTTCATGCATTCAAAGAACTAAAACAAACTTACTGGTGGGTCTCTAGAGTCACCATCTGCGATTCCACCCACAACTACATCCTTATGGATGGGTCTCCACATTTGACGAGGTTTACCCCTTACCTTTGGTGTCACATACCATACAAGCCCATTCTTCACAATGGTTGGTACTTTCTTGTTAATTTTGGGAATATGAGGAGAGGTTTAGGAGGTTTCAATTCCTAACCTTGCTTTCTTTCCCGAAGCATGTTAGGGCCCACATTTTAAAAAAAGACTATCAAGCACACAAGAAACACTAAAATCATGCACATTAACAAAAGTATTATCTACATTGTCATTCAACAAGGTAAGAGTTTGCAAGGTTTCAATAACGGGTAGCAACTCATCATAATCATTAATCATGCAAGGTTCATCAATATGATCTACTCAAAAACAAACACCAATGCCATTGCATGCAATAAAAGAAGGGGATGATGTATGACTAGACTTGTAAATCTCAAACGCAACCTTATCAATGCCATACTCTAGGTGAACATCCATTGTGGTCCTTAACATTTTTATAAATGGTCTCCCCAACAAGATTGGGGGTGCACCTCCTTTGGGTGGCATTTCAAGGACATAGAAGTCCACCAAAAAAACTAATTTACCCAATCTAACCATCACATCCTTCATTACTCCCCTAGGACTAGCTTGGGAATGGACGGGCAATTGGATAATCACCCTAGTTTATCTAAGTTCTCTTGGGTTGAGATCCTTATAAAGGCTATATGGTATGACATTAATTGAGGCTCCTAATTCAATCATAGCATCACTCACTTCTTTACCGCCTAAGTTAATATGAATTGAAAACATACCCGGATCATCACACTTTCTAAGTAGGCTTTTATTAGCTAAAGTGGCTAATCCTCCTATTTTCAATTTACATAGTTTCTTTACCGGTTAAGGCATTTTCTTTATGGATGCATTTTTAAAAAAAATGTAGAGAGGAATTTGATCAATGACATCTAAAAGCGGGATACTTACAAAGCTTGAAGACCTCTCTAATTTTCTCATCGTTGGTCACCATCTTTTCTTGCTCCTCAACGCCTTTAGAAATGAGGTAGAGGTGTGACTTCATTCACTTTAATAGTGGGGAGATCTCGATTGGGATCCTCCTCAATAACAATTGCTTTCTCTTGCACAATCTCTTTCTTAGCCTCCCTAACTTTCTTTCCCCTTCGAAACTTGATTGCGCTTACATTCCTTAGAATGATCTCGGGTTGGGAAGGTATTTTGTCGTAACCTCTTGCTTCTAGTTAGCTAACTGAGGTGGCCAATTACCTAACTCCACCCTTAAGGTTCTTAATGCTTGAAAATGCTCTCATGCCTAACTCCTCAATGTCCCACCTAGTCCTCTCCGCAAAGATCTCATTGCTTTTGGTGACTTGAGCAGCGACATTCATCCACTCCTCGCGTTCCAACTTAAATATCCCCACATAGTTATTCTTCCTTCACCTCTTGGGTAAGGTTATGGAGCACCTCATCGATTGTAACCTTGGCTGCCCCTATATGCATTCCCTTGATCTTGTTAGTCTTCTCTCCAATGGAAGTTGGGGTGGTGACGGTATCGGGTGTTGAAAGAATGGGCATAAAAGTCTTGGTTTAGGTTGTAACCTCTTTGGTTCAATGGGAACCCTTGTTGTTGCCCTTTATATTTCCTATTCTCTCCTTGACACCCCAAAGATTTAACCTCTTTGAACTCTTTTGGGACTTGAGGACACATGTCCTTTAGGTGGTCTAATGCAGACACTCCACAAACACGCACATGTTGGACTCTCCTCTTCATAAATTCCTTCATCATTGAAGTAAGAGCTTGGATTTTCTCCTCTAACTTTGAGGAATGAGTTGGCTTCTCATTAGTTCTTGTCCTTGACCAAGTTCCAAATTGCCTTGTCCCTTTTGCCATCACATCAAAGAGTGTCATTTCATCCTTTGAGCTCTTATTGGTAATTGACCCATTGCATAACGCATTGATCATCTTCATGTCATCTTCACACAACCCCTCGAATAAATAATATACCAAGTTCCCGTCCTTGAATGGATAATATGGAAAACTTTCCAGCTATATCTTGAAACGCTCCCAGCACTCGTATAATGTCTAGTTGGGAAACTGGGAGATGTGGGAGAGTTGCTTCTTGAGCCTGACGGATTTAGAGGCAAGGAAGAACTTCTTAAGTAACCTTCACTTCATATCCATCCAATATGTGATGCACCTTGGGGATAGATAATACAACCAATCCTTCGTTGCATCTCGGAGTGAGAACGGGAAGGATGTACGGTTATAATATTCTTTGGAAACGCCCAACGACTTCATGTCAGTGCACATAAGTTTAAACTTCAAAAAGTGCTTTTTTGGGTCTTCACTGGCCATACCGTGGGGACGTGGGTAAGCATTGGATCAAGCAGGACTTGAGCTCACAAGTAACGTTGGCAGGGAGTGGCGGAAAGATAATGTATAGGGGTTGATACTCCAAATTTAGAGTCACCAATTCCCTAAGTATCCGATTATCTTAGGACATTTGGATATCTTCTTCACTCTTAATTGGTTCCTGAGGAACCTCCTCATTCACCCTTCTCTTTCTTCTTCTACTTCTACTTGCATTTTGAGGTAAGCAATGTAGGGTTCTTAGGTTCGTGATACGGGTGTGTACCATTAACAAGGAATGATACAATTCTCGTCCTTAACCACACACTAGCAAACAATATTAGAATACTTCAAGAAAAGTGAACAGTTGCTCAACACAAAAACCAACCAACCATACAAAAAAACACAAGCTACTCTACCAACTAACTATGCTAGCTATCAAATAGACAATTCTAAAATCCCTAGCAACGGCGCAAATATTTGACCTGCACCTTTGGGGTCCTTCTAACTATCCCACGGGTGCTATAAGGATCAAAGATAAAAAAAAATTATATGTATCTCCTGAACTTACTCCTAACTACGATAAACATAGACAGTGGCAAGTCAAAGGTCGTACACAGTAAAGGTTAGCTAAACACAATCCACTCTTGGGTGACAGGCATTTCCCCAATTGTGTGTCATGAATACCTAGTAGTAACAAGGGGTGGGGGTTTGTGTTTGAACTACTATCATGCAAGTAAAATAATAAACTATGAAATAACTAATCTTGGGGGTTATTTGCATCACATGATTGACGTATAGACTTGATCCTAGACTTTAATTCACATAAGCAACTATCAACCTCTTTTCATGTTATATAACATATTGTGAAGATGTTAATTCCCCGGGAACTCCCACCAACTGTCGCACAGCTGGTTCAGCTCCCTCCTTAACATCTTATCTCCTTCGTAACTTGCTATAGATGCTCTTCTCTACTGACCACCCCCGTAGCTCACTCCCAGAGCTAACATACCACTGCTTAAAGTAACTATGCCTTGCGTAGGTCACAACAATAAGATGCAGGAGTAAACTCAATCACATTACCAGGACATCCACTATGAGCACCCATCCTAGACCTCAAAAGGAAGACATCAGTACCTTGTGATAACTCTAGAGTCTGCAGCACATTAGTCGCTACAAACTAAAAATGTTTAATTATCGAGGTAAGCTTGGGTTCCCCCATTAAGATTTTAATAACATTAACACAATAGTTCTGATGCTCGTAACATGAAATTCCTCACACGAATAGCCAATTAAGATTATTTTCTATTACCATCTTGGCACTCAGAAGGCGGATCTATCGCACATATCCTCTCGGCACTCATAAGACTACTATAGCACTAATGATCCAACACTCCCATGCTGACATTTAAAGCCTAGCACTATATTATGCAAGAAATAAATCAAGTGTGCATCTTAACATATTTTATAGCATAAATCACATTAATAAATTAAACTACAAATTAAGCTTTATATTTATAACATGGAGAAATAGGATGAATCAAAAGAGTCTCACAAATAATGTCAACCCATGCTTACAAATATTCCCCTAGAAATAAACTACTCTACTAACATTAGATCCATGGCAATCATTGGAATAAATGTCATGAATCTAAGTAGTAAATGAAGAGTAAAGAGAAAGAACTTTAAAGAAAATTCTCCTAGCTTTCCTTCCTAACTAACATACTCAATGAAACTAACTAAGTCTACTTATTTAACCCCATGAGACTGATGAGACTCTAGAAGCATGTATTTTCTTAAGGCATTTAGCTTATATTTTGTTAGTTTTTGTATGGAAGATTGCTAGATTTGAGTGAGTTTACATTACAAGGGGTTTAGATGGTCATTTTTGGTTTTCTTATCTAAATCCCTCATTTTGTAGCTTACTTTAGATCTAATGGATTCTATGTTCCTAAGAACATCTAGATCCATTTTTGTGAGCTTTTATTTGTAGATTGCTGGTAGGCACTTCGAAATGTTTAGAATGTCGCAAGAATAGTAGTAGATTATCAAAATCCATTCGCATGGATGGTAGAATATTGAAGGCCACGAGTCAAAACGTGGTAGAAGATAGAAAGGCCAAAGAAGGAAAACAAAAAAAAGCGGATAAATTGTGACCCAAGATTGAATCAAGTTCTGTGAACGATCCGAGAAGAATCAGCGTCCAAAGTTAGCACCATTGGATTCATTTTCTCGAGCTCTATAAAATAAACTATAAGAACTTGCAAATCTGATTAGTGGTTCACCCATAGTGGTGCAAATAAGTTGAAGGAAAAGTCAAGTTTTGGAAGATTTGAAGATTGGCACAACCCGTGTAGATTTGCACGACTTGTGCCAAGCCCATATCATGCCAACCATTTAGGAGACTAAGTCTGGGAATGGGTCAATTTTTATTTCATGGCCCGTGCTTTTGCTCAGGTTTTGTGGCGCGTCCCTCGTGCTTTTACATGACTCGTGTGGCATAATGTAGATTTTAATTTTTTGCTAGGTAGGAAGGAAGAGGAGAATTCTCTCTCTCTGGAGTTCTTCTTCTCTTCTCCCTCTCCCAGTTCTTAGATCAATGGCATTTAATTCAATGAATACCATGTGTTTAATAGTAGTAAAGTAGTTTATCTCTTCGAGAAATATTTTTAATCATGACTAGATTTTGACTTTGTGATATTATTATATTTCCCTTTTTTTATGCTTATGAACATTCGTGCTTGATTTGTAGATATCCCTATAAGGCTTATGCTATGTATGTTCTATGATGCACCCGTGGTTTCGTATATAGTATGTCATCATTCTAGGCTTGAATAGCTCCTTTGGGAGTGTTGGGTTAGACCTATTGAAGGTTCGTGAGTACTGGGGAGGTGAGTACATGCATGTTTTCCGAGAGTACTATTCCAATTGTTAGACTCTAACTTGATTGGCTCATCGTGTAATAAAGATCCCGTAACGGGGGAAAATTCATTGACGTACCCCGATAGTGTGAGCATGATATCTTGTAGCAACTAGGGTTTTCGTGTAGCGACTAGAATCATTTCAACCCTAGAATTATCACGAGATACCAATTATTTTGCCCCTCTAGGCCTAGGGATTGGTACATATAGTGAAGTGACCGGGACATATTATTCTCACTCTCATATCTAACGGTTGCGACCTACATAAGGCTTTGTTCCTTTAAGCGTGGTGTGTTAGCATTGTGAGTGAAATTGATGGGGAAAGAGGAGCAGATCCATAGTTCGATCAGCGTAATTTCCCTAATTATGGAGGCTGTGTGGTAGCTTCATGAAGTGGAGACGAATATTCATGTAGCATACATTGGGAAATCCCAGCTATCTCCACACTATGTGACGTAGTCATAAGATAGGTTTATGTGTCTTACATGTGATAGAATCTAGGATCAATATCATTCATCGATCTAAAAAAGGCCAAGTTGAAAAGCCCTATTGTGAAAATGGCACAGGCCATGCAGTATTGCACGGGACATTGACTCGGGGTTTGTTTTGCTGAAACTGATGGGATGTGTCGTGCAGTTTTGCATGGCTTATCGCCCAGGACTTGTATTTCTTGGCTTTTGAGTGCATGGTACATACACATGTGCACGTCTCATCTGTTGTGTCTTGTTCTTCATTCATTCTTTGTATACTAGTCGTGCAAATTTGCACGGCCCATCATCTGGGACCTTTTTGTGGCACAAACTAATGGCATGGAAAGTGCAATTTCACACGGCCCGGTCTTTGACGCTTATGAACTTGGCTTCTTTTTTCGACCTTTCTATCTTCTATCATGGTTTTTACTCTTGGCCTTCAGTCTTCTACAAAATTTTGCATTTGGCCTTCATTTATCTACTTCAAAGTGCTTACAAGCAATCTACAAATAAGCTCACAAAATAAGATCTAGACACTCATAAGGAAAAAAATCTATAGGGATCATATTAAGCTACAAAATTAAGGATTTAGATAAGAAAACCAACAATGATCATCTAAACACCTTATGATGAAAATTTATCTAAACCTAGCAATCTACCCACAAATATATAACAAAGGAGATGTTAAATTCCTCAAGAAATATATGTATTTAACATCTCATAACATGTCAAGAAGTATGTGCCACATAGCCCACGCTACTTATGCGGAGAAACATTTGGCCACTATCGTGAATATACACACATGATAGCCACTCTGTCTATGATTAAGAGATCGTGAGTTGTGCAAACTATGCTGGAAAAAATCGTGCAACCACTATGATAGCTATACTAGCACGATCTATACGTAGGTGTCAGCCCGATTATAGCGGCCCAATAGCCTATAAATAGATGATTATTTGAGATATCAAGGTTACTAACAACTGTCAATCAGACATATTATATCCATAAAAATAAGGTACTGACTTAGGGATAGAAGCCTTTACCCTGGATCCAATTCGGGACTTTGATTGCGTGACCCAGACGTTACGGTACTAGCTTGTCCGATGTCAAGATCACCACTGTCATTTTTCAAGAACAAGCCACATCATCAGCGCCAACTGTTAGGAGAATATATAGTTTTCACTGTTCCTTTTAAGTGATGGTGGCAAAGTGAAGAAATATGACAAATCGGGAAGAAAACACAGTTAAGCTGCCCAATCTACCGCTAAAATCACCACCCATTAACTCGAATCGCACCTCATGATCTAAGAACTCCATAAAAGTGGGTACGAACAAGAAGTGAAATCCCCCCACACATGGATAAAGAGAAACAAGTTTTCGAGGCGTATCTTGAGGCTAACAAGGAGCAGCACTGCATGCAATTCATCAACACAATGAAGAAAACAAAGGA
Organism: Rubia tinctorum; assembly: GCA_032355605.1. Lineage (NCBI taxonomy): Eukaryota > Viridiplantae > Streptophyta > Magnoliopsida > Gentianales > Rubiaceae > Rubia > Rubia tinctorum. The sequence goes on from JAULKM010129392.1 coordinate 28,165, forward strand.
GAATTAAAGAAATCCTCATAAACCTATGGAGGAATAGAAAATGTAAAATCATAAATCAAAGGGACAACATGAAGACTTTGGCAAGACCTGGGACCACATAGTAGAGAAAGAAATGGAGTACTCCCCGCCTGTGGAAGAATTGCATAATTTTGCAATTCCAAAAGGATTTAAACCACCTACTTAATTAAAAGTTTATGAGGGAATAACATATCCTAGGGAGTTTCTGCACTCTTATAAGACCGTCATGACGTTCCGTGATGCACCTATCAAGCTAGTGCTCAAGGTTTTTCTCATCTTCTTGTCAAGAACAACAATCGTATGGTAAGATATATTTACCAAGAAAAGCAAATAGGACCCAAGCCCAACTTGTGGATCAATTCATGAGTAGGTATCACCAAAATAAATAAAAAATCACAAAGACATTTGTAAACCTGATGAATGTAGCTCGGCAAAGTGGTGAAAGCATCATGGAATATCATGATTTCTTCGTTTGGGGAAGCCTATAAGTGAGAGACCTCACATATCATATGTCCTTGGGGGAATTCATGAATGCATGTGGTCGGGGGACGTTCAAAAAATTAAAATTAAAACTTACAACAAACATGCCAGATTGCCCGAGAGACTCCAGTGGTAGAAAATTTATTCAGACGAAGGAAGCTAACAACAAAAAGTTGGAAAATGAGTGGGGGGAGAAAAGGGTCAGGTCGCAATGGAAAGGGGGGAAATTTATATATTCAGAAAAGGAAAGGAGATTGCGACCAATAGCATACCATACCCAGAAACACCCACCAAGTCAAGAAAGGAAATTTGGCAGAACCAAAAGGAGCTATTTCGAGAACCCACACCTATGAGAGCCTAACTGATAAAAGATCCAAGGACTATTACTTCGAGTTCCATGGAGACCATGGTTACGAAATGGACATTTGTAACATCCTTATGTGACAATTAAAGGAACTAATTTTCCATAAACTATACGAAAAGGAGGAGTACTCACCATTAAATTAGAATGTGACCCAACCTCAGGCAATGCCAAAGCACAAAATGGAAGCAACAATCGATCAGGGGAAGGATGTGATGGATGGCGCCTTAGACAAAGAAGTATTGTTCATCCACGGATCAACAAAGCTTTCGTTCAACAATGTGTGGAAAGCAAGGGCAGGGTACTTGCCATAACAAGAGCTCATTGAAAAAAGGATGCATGTTAATGAAGCTATTACGTTTAGGGAACATGATGCGGTCCCAAATGCATATTCATACAATGATCCCCGGGTAATAACAGAAAAGATAGGAAATTCCAAGGCGCAAAGAGTCTTTCTAGATAACGGAAGCACAGTAAAGGTACTTTTCGCTGATTGTTTCAACAAACTTGGATTTAAACTATCATATCTTAAAAGGGAAACTTCATCTATAGTAGGGTTCATAGGGAAGTCATATATTCCCCTAGGAAATAAATAATTACACGTGACCATCGGGCAGAAAATAGAGCTTACACGGTCTTATGAGACTTCGTCATATTTGACGACTCAAGAGTTTTCAATGTTATCATAGGGAGACCATGAATGCCACCAAGACTATATGGTCCCCTAACCATCTAGGCATGAAATTTTCCACTCCAAAAAGTGTAGCAACAGTAAGAGGAGACCAACAAACATCGAGGATGTGTATGGTTATTGCAATGAAACCTTCGACCCTCTTAAGCATAAAGTGATAACTACACATGAGAAATTTTATAATAAAAAACTCCTTTTCCTGGTTAGTCCAGGACATAGAAGGATTCAATCCCTTTATTGTGACACACAACCTCAATGTTGACATATCAGTAAAGCCTGTCAGACAAATGCAATGAATTTTTCCCATGTCAGACAGTCGGTAATTGAAAATTAAGTATGAACCCTTTTACAAGACGGAATACTTCATCAATTAATATACCCGACATGGCTAGTAATACCAGTCAAGATCAGGAAAGCCAATGTGAGATGGAGAATGTGGTTGGTTATACAGATCTGAACAAATATTCGCCCAAAGATTACTAACCACTACCAAAGATTAATCAACTGGTTGAAGCAACGCATGATACAAATCCATGGGGAGAACTTGAGTACCCATTATTATTGAATGTAGTGGAGGAGTTTAAGTGGCTTACAAGTCCTGTGTTTTAGGAGGATTTTCATACTTAAATTATATTTTATTCTTACTACGTTTATTTTCAACTTTTTTGTTAACTATTGTTATCATACATCGAATATTTAAAGAGGTTTTCTTGGGCCATATTCTATTGGGCTGTGTTTTCTCCCATTAGTTTCCAATAACACTACCTGCTACACCATTCAGGCATTTAAATTGGAAAAAATGTCATCTATCTCAGCTCAAGCAATTCATTCAATTATTGAAGCTGATAAACTAGTTTATTTGTATGGCACAACTTATGTATTATAATATAAATAAACTTTCTAGATAATTTCACTTTAGCATTTCAATGCTCTGACAGATGGAGTAATATAAAATGTGTCGACCCCTTAGTCAGAGTTTAATTTGTAATAAATTTTATTTCAACAAACAAAACTCCTACTATGGAAGAATTAGAGCTCAATATTAATGACAATGAGTTAAAAAATACAATAAAGTTGTGGTTATGAAATACCATCGCCAAATCTTGCAAATGGTTAAAGTAGATGAGTTAGAATAAGATTCTACTAAAGTTAATTAATTTTTTAATCCTATTATCACCTATTTATAACATGAATAAACTAGCTCTAATCATCAAGAAGTTTATAGTTTACATGGTATCAGAGCAGTTCTAATCTCGGGCCTTCTCAAATTCACTTTTTTCCCAGTCAATTTCTAAACCCCAAGGCTCTTTCCTCAACTTCAATTTTTTCTCATCATTTTCTCTCAGCTTCATATTCTGCCAATTTTCCAGTAGCAGATCCACAGAAGTAATCTTTAAATTCTCCGGTGTTGTCTCTCTAGCATTGTTCCATGGCAGAATCCTTCCGTTTAGCGGCTACCTCTGCGGTTGTCTTCTCTGACATCATTCCACCACAACAACAATCTGCAATATTCTCAAATTCTTCTTCTCTTGCATCTTTCCATTGCAGCAGTAGTCCGCATCATTCTTTGGTCGTCCTTTTCGGTATCATTGTCAGGTCCTCTTCTTTGACATCGTTCGACCACAGCAGCAACCCACATTTCTTGTACAATGGAAGCCGATCGACTTACACATCCTTACCGGCACCTAGTTTCATAAATGGATCACCACGGGAGTCTTCACTTGCACATACCTCTCCCTCTCTGTCTCTCTCCCTGGCATGATGCTTTTGTTGCAACCACCTATACCATCAACCAATTGCCCACTCTCATTCTTGGCAGGCTATCTCCATTTGATGTTATTAATGGTCAAGTTCCTGTATACACTAACTTTCATGCAATTAGTTGTCTTGTTTATCCTTATTTTCGTCTATATGCAAATCACAAACTTGATCCTCGCAGTTTTCACTATCTTGGGTGCAACTTCTAGTATAAAGGATCGGTGTTTGGATCCTACATCTCAGAAGATTTATGTCACCAGATATGCTCATTTTAATGGAACTTTCATTCCCTTTATCGGTGGTACTACTTATGTATCTCCATTCTCTTTTGCCGTCCCTAATTTTTTGAATCCCGCTGATTCAATGTTTGCATCTACACAAGCACCCATATCTACTGATATTCTTGCTTCTTCCAATGTGGTACCTCTCGCAGAACCTACTCCTACTTGTTTAGTGTATTCTACGGTTTTGATTTTTTCTATTCCGAGTCTAGTGCCTCCGGTCTATGATCCCGAGTCTTAAATTCATTCTCTTTTTTTTTCATATGGTTTATCTCTATCATCTTCTGGAAAATTTTCTAATACGCCACCTACACGTACTCATCACATAACTACTGGGACGCTTAATGGTTCTAGGAAAACTTGGAATTTCTCTACTATGTGGTAACTAGTTTTCTTTCGGCACTCTTTACTCAAGCTGAACCGGGTGACTATTATTCTGCTCTTCATGATCCACAATGGGTTGTAGCCATGGATGAAGAGATGTATGGCCTTCATTATCAGTATGCCTTGGATTTTTTTACATCATCTTCATGATGTTAACATTGTTGGATCCAAGTAGGTGTTTTGTCTAAAATATTGACTTGATGGTACTGTTTATCATCACAAGGCTCGTCATGTTGCTCACGGATTTTCTCATATTCATGGTTTTGACTTTAGTCACTCTTTTAGTTCGATGGTCAAGGCCTCCAATGTTTGTACATCCTTTACCATTGCCACTATGCAAAAGTGGCCCCTTCATCAGTTTTTTAAGTTAATGTTTCCTTTCTCAATGGTGTTTCTGATGCTCGAGTTTATATTGCACAAATGACTATAAGAACCCTTGATAGACAATATTTCATAATAACTATTAGCAAGCTTTAGAGTTATTATATGCACTCATTTGGTGTAATTTTTTATTCGGGAATTTCATTCTTGTGCAGGTTATATTTTCTTTCATATTTTAGGCAGAAGTCATGTCTTGGCAAGATTATATTTCTTTTCTTATTCTTGGAATAATTAGATTTTAATTAGGTGAACTCTTTTATTCCTTTTTTACTTTTTGTCTATTAGTATAAGTTGGATAAGGATTTTGAGAATCATATACTTAGAGTTCGAATTAGAACTTGAAATTCCCACATAAATTTTTTTATAAATATATTTTGGATTTTTGCAATGGAAAACTAATTTAATAGTTTCATATGAGGATTGAAACTACTGTTGATTATATTGTGATATTTGTATTGGTTCTCTTGCTCTTTAATTCATTGGGTTCTGTTTATTTATCTAGACTGGTCATTTAGGTTAATTGGTGTTATTCATATTGCTATGAATTTATATGTTTGCATATTAATATATATGTTAAGGTAGAAATTTATGATTTCATAACTGGATGTTATAACTTGTGTGTTTGTGATAGAGAACTTGAGGGCATGTGATATTATTGTATCCTTATGATTCTTATTGCATGCATTTCATATAATTACTAGTCGCAAATTTACTATAATTAAGTCTTGGCTGCTTGTTAGATTTGATTCATAATAACTGCTATCATGGTATTTTTGTTTGGTAACTATATCTACAAGGAATGAGAACGTCATTTGGAATTGAATGAACTTGAGAACTTATATTCAATGTATAAAACTGATGTGTGGACATTGGAGTTGTCTTTATTATTCTGATTAAACCCTTTGTTTTTATTATTTTGTTAAAAGTAGTTTTAAATAAACAAAATCTTCCAAAAAAACCCATTGTTCCTTGTGTGTTTCGAAGCTGGTATACTGTGAGCTTACTTGTGAAGTAATGTCTATTATATTGAGTTTGGCCCTTACTTCTCTTTACATTTTGGGGGTAGCTTCTTTTTGAAATATGTCGGAAATTGTTCGCATCTCCAAAAAACCTCAAAGAGATTCTTGTTGTTTTCTTTGCGATTCAAATGCCTCAATGACGCCGGAAATGGTGGTGAAGGGATGACCTTATCAATTTCGCGCTTAGCGAGTACTTGTGGAGGTGCTTCAGGTACAAGCTCCTGTTCTTGAACCACCACCTTATCCTCGGCCTTCTTCTCGACCTCTTTTTCCTATACAAGATCTCCTTTGGGCCCAAGCACAATTCTACCATTTCTTAAATTGATGGCACTGGCATTTTGCCTCGGGTTGACTTCCGGTTGTCATGGAAGTTTACCTTTATCTTAGTCCTTTAAATAGTGCACCGCCAATTAAACTTTATTAACTTTAATCTCCAAATTCTTGATGCTAGCAAAGGCTCGAGTTCCCAAATCTTTAAGATCTCTTTTAGTGTAGGTGGCGAACAATTCATTTCTTTTGGTCACATTTTCCAACGCTTGCATAATCTTATCACGATCTGACTTGGTGAATCCTCCTTCAGAATTGGAAGTGCCTTATCTCTTAGGCTAGGTTGTTGAGGCTCCGTTGTAGCTTTAACCACCTTGATAGTTAGGGCAATCATCACGATCTTCCCTTCACCTAAAGTTTGGATGGTCCCTCCTACTGGGATTGTAGGCATTGGAGTATAGGTTATACTTTCTCTCATATCCATGTCCCCATTGGAACCCTTGACCTTAAACTTAACCTCTTTGGCCAACTGTATACCTTGTATTTTCTTTGAATCCTTGATCTTGACCTCGTTATAAGCCCATAGCTTTCAACTCTTCATGATATTCCTCTTGAAGTTGTGGGCACACGTCGGTTGGGTGGTCCAAGGTACATATCCCACAGGATTTGACTTAATGCATCCTTCCCTTCATGAATTTCTTCATCATGGATACCAAAGTTTGGACTTGTTCTTCTAACTTGGGAGAGCTAGGACTAGAAATTTCTTGTACTCTTGTCATCGACGTTGTACCAAATTGTCAAGTTTTGTTTTTCATGTTTTCAAACAATGCCATTGCATACTTCAGGCTCTTATTGGCAATTGACGTATTACATGCAGCATTGATGACTCTCATATTCTTCTTGTACAATCCATCAAAGAAGTAGTAAACAAGGATGCCTTCCTTGTAAGGATGGTAGGGACAACAACCTTTTAAATTGCTCCAATTACTCATACCTAGTTTCATCTAGGCACTGGAGATGTTTCTAAGAGCTCTCTTAAGGCCCGTCAAGTTGGATGTTGGAAAAAACTTCGCCAAGAACTTGTGATTCATATCCATCCATGTTGTGATACAAGTCAAGGGAAGATAATAGAGCATTCTTTGGCTGCATCCTTCAAGGAGAAGTGGAATGCCCGTAGATTGTAATCTTCCTCCAATACCTCATTCATCTTCGACAAGTGCTTGTTGGGATCCTCCCTACTCATTCCATGATATATCGGTAGGTAATGTATCATCTCGCATTTAAGTGACGAGCACCTGAGCATCGTTGAAAACTCAAGTGCTTCAATCAAAGATAAGATTTGTGTGTTGTTGTCCTAATTACTCATAACTACTACAATAGTAGCTAGTGGTTTTTTATGTGTCGTCCTCACAAACAAAGGGGTTAAAAATGATAAAGTCATGTAGTAAAACACACAAGTATCACCAAGTGTGCGTGATAGTCACCGGGAGGGGTGTTATGAGTAATGAACTACATACTAATAGCATGCAAATATAAATAAGAAGGTAAGTATGATACTAAAGAACCTTGGGGCATTTACGTCACATGTTTAAAATTTGGATTCGATCCCCGATTCCTATTCAAATATTAGACATGATTCCTAATCTATGTTCTATCACACTATGTGGAGAGGTTGATACACTAGGAATCCTATGAACAATAATTTCCCAATTCTGCCCCTCCTCAAACTTTCACTTCCACCAGTGATAGCTAGTGGTGCGCTTTACATTATTACCTTTATCCCTCACTCATGGGGTTAATAAACCCGACATCACACGGTAAATAAACTTAGAAGTAGCATGGCTCACCATGACCAGCTGTGAATACTCATTCTAAGCCCATCTTGAGACACCTAGAAAATTAGTATACACCTTCTAGGGATATCATACACCTTCTTGCTACAAACAAGGGATATGACCTTCAGAATTACCCTATGACCCCAACTAGATCAATAACATAACCAACCCATTCACCATGTAACTCTCGTATTGTCCAAAGACCAACCTAATTAAGTATTCAAGCCTAATCTTATCAAAGAACCAACAATCATGCATAGTTGTCACTCTTAAATACGACTATCACATTGACCATTGACCAAACCCAACAAAAAAAGACAACATTCCCGTGTTCATTCCCAAACCTAGTATAAATCATGCAATAATATTAATTAGTTGTACATCCTAAACTTAATCATACATAACCATAGCCATAAGAAATAATGCATAAGCAAATAATGAAGATAAAGGAATAAATATGATGCATCTAAGAATCTCACAATCTCTAATTAAACATGTTTAGCAAATGCTCCCAAGTACTAATCTACTCTAATCTAACAAAACACATAGCAAAGTATGGATACAAATACATTAAAAAGGTTAAATAAATGATGAGAAAAGAAAGAAAAAAAGCCAGTCAAATCCTAGTCAACTGACGGACACAGACTGTACTAAAGAGTCTGGTATAGACCGCGTAATTTTACACGATTTGTTTCCTAGGTCGTGTCTTTTGTCTTTTGAGTACACGGTCCATTTCCCGGGCCTTTTCTGTGAGTTTCTAAGTGCACAGACTGTGTGATTTCACATGGTCCACATTCTGGGCCTTATCTAGGGCTACTTATTGAGTCGAGCATCTCGTGAGCAACTCGCACTCGACTCGGTCAAAACTCGGTCAAACCTCGACTCGATTTTGGCTCGACTCGAACTCGAACTCGACTCGAATACTTAATGAGTCGAGTTGAG
>JAULKM010129412.1:0-19674 GCA_032355605.1 Rubia tinctorum
CTCCCGGCGGCCCTAGTACTACTTGTCGGGCCGCCGGAACCTAGGGGTGGCGCCAGCACCTCCTCGCCACCCCCTGGTTCCGCCACTGGCTCTGAAGACGAAGAATATGCGCAGTGAATCTTTACAAATTTCTCGGGATAAAGTCTTCAATTTATAATGGGCAAATCGAGAAATTGTCCAAAATTATACACACTTTTAATCAAATACATAGTTTGATACTCAAATTTTGAATTCAGCATTTAAATGTACCCATTTTTCCATTTATTTATCAAAATGGTACCTTTCAGCAAAAAATGGTACCAATTTGAAAAAAAATTGTGCCACAATGGTGTACTCACTTTTAACAAAAATGTATCTTTTTGGGACATTAATGAAAAATTGGTTACCTCTTCAAAATAATTTTAAAATTTTGGTACCAAACTGTGAATTTTATTTAAAATAGGTACCATTCTAGACATTTTCTTTGGGCAAATCTATTTACAAACTTCTAAGTGAAGGTTATTTTGAGGACTAATTTACTATATTACGACGTACATTTAAGAGTTTTGGACATGTATTTAGGATTTTATTTTAACGATATAATTTTAGTTCTAAACAATTTTTAATTTTTAAAATATTGAATTAAGTGGTAAAATGATCCTAACTTCATGTTAAAATTGTCAATATAACCCTGCAAAACGAGAAAGTGCTAAAATAATCCCAACTTTTTAATGTATGTGCCAATCTAACCCTAGACACTGTTGACTTCGATTGTCAACGGGAATTTTGGCCGGAATGAACTGAAATGACCATTTTAACCTTGAATTAGAAAAATAAAAAGATAAAAAATGAAACCCTTTTCTTCCTTCCACCCTTTTGCCCACGAATCTTTTTTCCTCCCTTTTTTTCTTTCTTCCTGTCACCTGAATCACTTTTCTTTTTCTTTCTGCCGGTCGTTCTAACCCTCAAACACCACCCCCCCATATCCGGCTGTGGCCGTTCCTTTCTTCTTTCTTATTTCCCGTCACCTGAATCCCATATTGTGAGGGGCGGTGAGATGTCAGGGCGGCGGAGGGCGATGACACGACGGTGGTGTTGAACATAACCTCGTCAAGCTCACTAATCTGTAGGTGGAGGTTGTGGAGAGCTCGCCGGAGGATCATGTGGTGGAGGCAGCGCTGGGTCAACGGCCGGCGGGGTGAGGCGGCGGGAGGGGGGGAGGGAAGGAGGCAAAAACCTAGAGGGTTGGGAAGGCTGACGATGAGAGCGTGTGAGGTGGTGGCGGGAAGTGGTGATGTTATCACGTGGTGGCAGAGGTGGTGGCTGGTGGTTGCTTAAGGTCCCCGTCGCAACAACAACTTCGCCGACGTTTTTCCCTCACCTGGCAGCCGGCTGACAACTCCCGTGGTGTGGAGATAACTGTGTTATTGAGTAGAGTTTAGAGGATTATAGATTTATGATGATCATCTGAGATTTGTGTGTTCTATTTATTTTTCTGTGTATGGGAGAGATGAGATCGGTGATGTGAATTGTCTATACCATCTGATAACGGTGCTGATTCAGAGGGCGATGGTGGTGGTCGAGAGTTAGAACGGTGGCGATGGCACAAATGAGCAATAAACATGGGAGGTAGTGTGTTTAATTCCGGCGGTGGTGTATTGACTTCAACGACGGTGGAGCAAAAGTTAGGCTTAAAATGAAGAAGAAGAAAAGGGTAAAATGGGAACAAATATATTCAGTCTGTGGCTAGAGGGCATTTTTGTCATTTCAAACTCGGTCAACACCGGAAATAGGTCAGAAGGTTATAACGACACATTTTGTTAAAAAGTTAGGGTTATTTTGGCAATTTCTAACTTTGTAGAGTTATATTAGCACTTTCACCGTGAAATTAGGGTTATAAGTGTAAAAATCCCTCAAAAATTTCTCTATGATTTCGATAAATATTATCAACTACCTCATATTTTTTCAAACATTTTTTTATTGTCCATACAAATCAATATTATGCAGTTATTGAATTGGTTTGTTTCTTAATTCAAAGCTAAACGTTAACAGATTATGGATGTTGGATAAGATGCAGCTTGCATTAGGACTTTGGCTGAATCTAGGGGTTCCGAAAAAACTTCAGAAACCTATCAGTTTTAGACTCATGGCAAGTTCAGAAAAATTTATATGTTACCAAACATGGTATGTTAAGATGTTAGACAAATCAGATTCTGACACATGTCCTATAAATTCTATATGTAGTAAAGTGGGGACTTTTGGGAAGAAAAAAGTGACTTGTGGAACACGTGACCGAATTTGATCTGCCCAACACCTTAACATACAACATTTGCTATCATATAGATTTTTCAGATGGCAAGTTTTAGTGCACCTGGAAAGTTGATAGGGGTAAGTTACAAGAAAAACACTTGTGGTGAACCACTTGGCCTCAACTCTAACCGCGAACTCTTCATTTCTTGCCATGAATGCAGCTATCCCATCTGCAGATCCTGTGTTGACTATGAGACCAAGGAGGCCAGGCCTTCAAGCTTATGCAATCTTAGAAATGTTCATATAAAGTTTGATGTTCTGAACTTTGCTCTGAAATGTTCATATAAAGACGGTACATACAATATGGTTTTGGTTAATGGGCACGCAAATGATGTTTCATGGTTTAGGCATACTAATATGGCTTCTCAAAAAATAGATCAAGTTCGAACAAACTTTCAAGTGAATTTTGCAGTATTATACTTAATTTTGAGCACTTGTTTTGACTGATAAGGGAAATGTACCGAAAACTAGACTTCATGCTAAGAAAATTAGCAGTGTATCCACTGTGGACAGTGGTTAGTACGATGTAATTTTTAGAATGACTTTCTTTTAAACATAGATTTGATGTCCAACTTATCAGACACTGAGGTGTGTACTTTTATTGTTTGGTTAAAGAATCCATTGATGAATCTCGGAATCCAATATATGAAACTAATAAGATTTGGGCCTATCTGCCCACATTAGGCCCAAACTGGTACAAACAGGAAGACCCGATATCAGCCTACAAGTGGCCAACAAATATAGGCTGACAGGTTACAGCCTGTCACATCAGCCACCAACCCCATATAACAAGGAATGAGACACATTTCTAGAGGTATGTTCACTTATTCTCCCGAGACTCACCAAACACAAACCCTTAGAAAGCTTTTTCCGATAAGATCGTCGGAGCAGGCCCGGTGATCCACCAACCTGTTTGACATATTATTGAGCTATTTTACAGGTCTCAGGGGAAGCTTGGGCTCACACATGCTTTCAGCCCAAGTCAAGTTCTTTGAGGACTCAACATTGGTGCGGTTTGTGGGGATCGCTCAATATACAACATCCATGCACAAACCCTTAGACTCACCAAACACAAACCCTTAGAAAGCTCTTTCTGACAAGATCGTCGGAGTAGGTCCGATGATCCACCGACCTGTCTGACTGAGTATTGAGCTATTTTACAGGTCTTGGGGAAAGCTTGGGCTTGCACTTGCTTTCAGCCCAAGTCAGGTTTTTTGAGGATTCAACATTGGCGTTGTCTGTGGGGAACGCTTAATCACAGCATCCTCGCAGCTCACACACCATGGAAGGAACACCGCAGGACAGACACCTACTAAACCAAATCACCATGGAGGATGTTACACATCTGGAGGAAGAAGTTATGATGACGCCATCCGGAGAATGACATAGGCTTCAGACCGCGGACGAGTTGGCGGGTAACTTAGAAATCTTGCAGACCCTCGTGGCATCACAGAAGTAGATGATGAGGAAGTTGAAGGAGATGGAAGAAACAGAAAAAGCCATAGGAAAGGATGACCCAAGAAACAAGCACAGTCTGAAGCCGATGAAGCTGTTCCATGAGCATGAGGAACATGAGATCAGTTTCCAATACATAGAGAGGGAGGAGGAAGCCAGTCACAGTGCCACCAAGGGTAGTGGCAGCAGGATAGCATCGGGCGAGAATTCGGGAGCCATAGACACAGGGCCACACCAGGCCCTCACCGGAGACAGCTGGCATGGTCCCTGCCAACCTTTGAAGGGGGCAAGTGAAAAACCCACATGCGAGAGACGGAAGTCAGAGAGCAGGGAGAGGTCCTCCAAAAATGAGGGGAAAGGGATCGCCGTTCACCAAGAGAATCCAGCTCTACACGGCAGACCCCAAGCTGAAGATACCCCCCAACTTGAGGGAGTATGTAGGAGAAGTAGATCCTGAAGATCACTTACACACGTTCACCATGAACATGGCTACGTTTGCAATACCTGAGGCCATCTGGCGCAAAGTGTTCATAACTACCCTCACGGTCGTAGCCAGGGTATGGTTTAAGAATTTGGAAGATGAGACCATAGAAATTTTCAAACAGTTGGAAATGAAGTTCGTGGAATAGTTCATGCAGCGGAGGAAGTTCACGAAGACAAGGTCGGGGTTGCTAGCCATTAGGAAGAAAGATTCCGAGTTCCTGTTAGAATACTAGGAAAGATTCAACGACAAGGCAAACCAGGTGGAAGACAGGAGCAACCAATTCCTCATGGATACTTCCGTTCACGGTCTGAAGCATGAATTGTTGTTGAGGGATTACACCCTCAATCCCCCCAGGACTATAGACAAACTGATGAAGAGAGTGGAAAACTTCAGCAGGGCAGACAATGTCGATAAAATGAGGAATGAGGCGCAGTCTGGCACAACCACATGCATAATTGAGGTGGGAAGAGAAAGATGCAAGAAGGGAAAGGAACAAGTCTGGCCAAACAGACTGAACTTTGACAAGAAATTCACCCCGCTCATCAAGATCCCAAAAGAGATTTTTGCGCTGGTGGCTGCAAAGAACATCTTGGAGCTGGCCAGAAAGTTGAAACCTCCTACCCACACGAGAGATAAGTCACTCATTTTTTACTACAGAGGCGATCATGCCCATGACATGAAAAACTGTGCATTTGAAAAAAGCATCCATAGCAGAGAGTTGGCGCACCTAGCGAAGGAGGTGCGGTCCCACAACAAGGTTACGTACCAGAACAAGTCAGGAGGAAATAATCATTCAGGGAGCAACCCAAAATAATGAGAAGGGGGAAACATGAAGAGGTCCCCAGAGAGGAATCGAGGGGATAAAGGCAGATAGGTGGCCAAAGCAGAAACCAGGGAGGATAACAAGAGGCAGCGAAAGCATTCACACACAGATGACAGTGTCAAAAGGACAGCTACGAATATATACGCTATCATTAGAGGAAACGCAGGCGGAAGGATAGAGTAACAGAGAAAGGCTCGCTGCAGGCCGACCCCCCAGGTGACCCCAATAGATAGGAAGTTAGGGGCAAATGAAATGATATCTTTCGGGTCTGGGGACCCCATTCCTGACAGGCCGGCAGAAGGCGATTCTATGGTAATAAAAGTGGAGGTAATGGAAAGGAGAATTCATCGAGCCTATGTGGATGGAGGTAACTTGGCGGAGATCATGTATTGACACTGTTTTGAAAAACTGGATGAGAATATCTGGAGGAAGGTTAAACCAACGGATATCCCGCTGGTGAACTTTGCAAATCCCGGGGAGACCAAAATTAGCATCTTTGAAGGGGATAGTGTCCACCCTCCACCTGTTGCTAAAGTTCCCAACCAGAGAGGGAATAACGGCTGTAATAGGGGACCAACAAAAAGCAAGAAAGTGTCTGGGTTGCTTTGAGTAAGCGAAAAAAAGTGCAGCTGGCCAGGCTCATGACAATGCCCAAAAAAGAAGGCAAGCTGAGTCTCGGCCAGTAGCGATGATAACAAGTGGAAAAGGTCCACCCAAGCTAGGCCTAGAGATACAAACTGTACAGCTGGGGGAAGGTCAGGCAATGCAGGTAGAAGCGGCCCTGCCACCTGAGATCAAGGAGAGCCTTGTCATAATCCTAAGAGACAACATCAGAACATTCGCATGGAAGCCAAAGGACATGATAGGTGTCCCTAAGGAGATCGGGTGTCACGAACTCAAAGTGGCACCAGATCATTGCCCTGTCAAGCAGAATAATGCAGTGCAAGGAAAGGAATGAAGCGGTCAACAGGGAAGTAGAATAGTTGGTAGAAGCAGGGATATTGAAATAACTCCCATATCCGACCTGACTGGAAAACCCAGTATTATTAAAGAAGACAGATGACACCTGGAGGATGTACGTTGACTACACAGACCTAAAAAAGGCATGCCCCTAAGACTGTTACCCGCTACCTGTCATCGACCAGAAGGTAGACACTCTTAACAATTACCCAAATAAATGTTTCCTGGATGCATATAAGAGATATCACCAAATCCCCATGCTTGAAAGAGATGTGGAAAAAACCACATTCATCACAGAAAGAGGAGCCTTCAGAAATCGCATGATGCCTTTTGAGCCGAGGAACACGGGGGCCACTTACCAAAGGGTGGTGAATAAGATTTTCTAGGAACAAGTGAGCAAGAACCTAGAAGTGTTTGTCGATGACATGGTAATAAAGAGTATAGGGTACGACAGCTTCGTGGAAGATGTGGCTCAGACATTGAAGAGGTTCCAGGAAACAGGCCTAAAGCTGAACCCAGCTAAATGCTAGTTTAGCGTCGGAGCAGGCAAGTTCTTGGGGCACATGGTGTCAAATGAGGGCTTACAAGGAAATACAAAAAGGTGAAAGCCATCCTGGAATTGGAGTCCCTAAGGACAGCAAAGGAGATCCAAAGTCTGAATGGGAAACTGGCAGGCATGAACAATTTCTTATCCAGAGCAGCAGAAAGGGGCACTCAATTTATTTAAAATGCTAAAGGGTTGAGTCGATAAGAAAGGATCAATACAGTGGGACGAATGCGAGGAAAAAGCTTTTGAGGCGCTGAAGCAACAAGGAGCTGCCAGTACTAACCAGTCTGCAACCAAGAGAAATTTATACTTGTATGTAGCCGCCAGCGATGAAGCAGTCAGTGAATCCCTAGTCAAAGAAGATAAAAGCACAGAGACCAATCTACTATGTAAGCAGAGCCTTTCAGGGAGCGGAGATGGGTTAAGCAGGACATGAGAAGCTAGCTTTGACATTGGTACATGCAGCCAGAAGATTGCGCCAATACTTTCAGGCACATCCGATAGTGGTTTTGACAAATCACCCACTTAATTCAATACTTACCAGACCGGAGGCGTCAAGAAGGTTGGTAAAGTGGGCAGTAGAATTAGAGGAGCACACGATTGAGTACGCCCCCCGGAAGGCAGTAAAAGGCAAAGTGATGGCAGATTTTTTAGCGGAAATACCTAAATAGGAGGAGGTAAGACAGGAAGAGCAGCCTGTACCGACAAAGGGAACCTGTTTAAAAGGTCCAGATTTTTGGCGTCTGTATGTGGATGAGGATTCAGGAGTAGAGAAAGCGGGAGCGGGCCCAGTGCTTTCTGACCCTCAAAGGATAGAAACCACCTATGCTTTTCGATTCAAGTTTCCCGTCTCAAACGAGGCCAAATACGAAGCACTGATGGCAGGAAGGGAGATAGACCTGAAAGTGGGAGCAAAGAAGCCGCAGGTATATGAAGACTCAATCTTAGTGGCAAATCAGTACAGTGGACAGTACTCAGCAAATGAACCAGCCATGATGAAGTACAGAGACAAAGTCAGTAGTCTGGCAGGGGAGTTTGAAGAATTTGATGTCATGAGAGTACCCCGGTCGCAGAACACTAGAGCCGATGCACTCAGTAAGTTAGCCTCATCGGCACACGCCCATCTAACTAAATCGATTATGGTGGAGGAGTTGGAGGAGAGATCCAATGATATGAGGATCATGTCTGAGGTATGCCATGCAGGAGAAAATTGGATGACGCCTTTGAGAGTTTTCCTAGAGGTTGGGATCTTACCTGCCGAGGAGAAGGCGACAAGGACCATAGAAAGAAATGCTCTGCAGTATGTAATGAAGGATGACCTGTTGTATAAACGAGGATTTGTGGAGCCATGGCTCAGATGTGCAGAGCCAGCCTTGTCAGAGACAGTACTAAGGGAATTGAATGAGGGTAGCTATGGCACCCACCAGGAAGCCCAACCGCTAGCACTAAGGGTAGTTCAGGCCAGATACTACTGGCTTGGAATAAAAGCAGACATGAAGAAATTGGTCAGGGAGTGTCGCAGGTGCCAGGAACACTCGCAGGTACCGAGATTGCTTGCGGAGGAAATGACAAGTATCATATCAGCTTGGTTTTTTGCTAAGTGGGGAATAGACATAGTTGGACCTTTCCCCGAGGTTGTGGGCAGGAAGAAATTCTTGATAGTGACGATAGATTATTTCACCAAATGGGTGGAGGCAGAGGCGGTCGCCACCATAACAGGGAAGAAGATCACGAATTTTTTTCTGGAGAAACATAATATGCATGTTTGGAATCCCACAGACTATGGTTAGTGACAATGCCACACAGTTTTCCGGAGAGCCATTCAGTTCTTGGTGCAGGGAGCTAAGCGACAAGCATCAGTTGACCTCTGTCGCCCATCCCCAAGCAAATTGTCAAACATAATTAATGAACAGAACCATCCTGCAAGGATTGAAGAAGAGGCTGGGAGAAGCTAAGACCGAATGGGAAGAGGAGTTGAAAAGTGTGTTGTGGTCATACAGAACCACGCCCCGAACAACGATTGGAGAATAACCATACATGATGTGTTATGGCAAGGAAGCAATCATACCTCCAGAGATAGTCGTGGCTAGCCGGAGAGTTGCGAGGCCATTAACAACGACCAAGAATGATGAAGCTATCAGGACCAGCTTGTAAGAGCTGGAGAATTGCATGGAAAAAGCGACCTTGAAGGAGACCACGTATAAATCATGGATGGAACAACACTACAATAGCAAGTTGAGGTCCAGAATCCTGAAGTATGGAGAATTGTCCCTTAGAAAAAATGAGGCCAACAAAGCACAAGGAGAAAAGAAGTTAGACGCAACATGGGAAAGCCCCTACAGGGTGGCTGAAGTGTTAGGAAAGGGAGCCTATAAGCTTGAGATGATGGATGGGAAGGAGATACCGCACACCTGGAACATGGCAAATCACAGAAATTACTATGCATGAAAAGGTATACGATTCAAAATCCATCCCAAATACCTAAAAATAGCAGTTCAATAGCTTATTGTTATTTATACGCGGGGAGGGCAATATTCTTAGTGGATCAAGTCTTTCGTAAGCCCTTAAAAGGTATGATTCGAGAGAATTTTGCATAAAACCCCCGCAGACTTTGTATTTTGGATATATGAAATGAGATGCAGCTACTAAGTAAAGACTCTAAAACAATGATCGAAAGCTGAAAGCAGCAAAGACCCTCAGGGGTGCCCTGCAGAAAAAAAGGTTGCTAATACCAACAAGAAAAAGAGGAATGATACAAAGGAGCTCATTCCCAAAAAACATTCCCGACTTCGCGCAGTCAGAAAAATGCTAGCCAGCTCAAAGAGGCTGATGAAAAGCACTCTGTGCCTAGCGCATGCAAGGAGCTGTTAGCCAACTTCGTTTAGTTGATGAGAGTTTAAGGCAAAGGCCCAGAATGACAAGGAAAAGCACCTTAGTTGAAAAGATTCGAAAACAACGAGGAAAAGCACCCCAGTCAGAGAAGGTCAGGAATAACGAGCAGAAGCACGTTCCAACAAAAAGAAAAGTAAGTCCCATAAATAGTGAAGATAAATATAAAGATAAAGAGGGAAAGAGGCACTCCTCAAACAATTAGTAAAACAGGGGGAAAGAGGCACCCCTGAGAATAATATCTTCCCCTTATGGGGACTTACGAAGCATCAAATAAAAGTCAAAAGAAATTGTTTATTTGTTAACACCATCATCATTAAAAAAATTCAAGCAGACAGACCTTCCTTATGAGCCTGCTTGTCATCATCTTCCTTAGCTGCATCTTTATATTGCTGGCTGTCACATCCATCTCTAACACTTCCTGGAGCTGGTCCCCCTCTCCACACTTGACCGCCGGGAGTGCTCGTCGAGCCGCCTTCAGCT
Source organism: Rubia tinctorum (assembly GCA_032355605.1). Lineage (NCBI taxonomy): Eukaryota > Viridiplantae > Streptophyta > Magnoliopsida > Gentianales > Rubiaceae > Rubia > Rubia tinctorum. The sequence goes on from JAULKM010129412.1 coordinate 9,931, forward strand.
CGGTGGAAGAACCCGCAGTCTGAGCCACAGCCACATCCGGTTTCCAACCCTCAAGCTCTGTAGTGGTCATCCCAGGGTCAAGAAGAGAGAAATACTCGGAGAAGCTCTGCTCCAGGAAGGGAACAAAGACTTCTCCAAGTTTGGCCTGCAACTCCTCGGGATCTTTCAACGTTGTGTCCAGGTCAAAGGCTTTGAATAGGGCCTCCTAGAAGAGTTCAGACGCATGCTAACTCTGCACCACATTCGTGTATACGCTGGTGAAGCCACATGTGAATACCCAGTCGCGGAACTCCCGATGGGCCTTGTTCTCTTTCTCAAATTTTGTCACGACCAGCTGCAAAGAACCTGAGACCCCCCGTTCCAGCTCCAAATCCCCCCTCCAAAGTGGCAACCCTAACCCGGACACGATTCAGGTCAGAGACGGTCCCTTGAAGAGACTTCTCAGCCTGTTCTGCCCGATGTTGAGTGCTGAATAGACCACGGGTCATTTCCTCCATCTCCAGTTGCACAGCAAAGGCCGCATAAGTACTGCAAGGATATCATAGAAAGAGTATAAATACTACCGAAATGATAAGAAAATAGAGAGAATGAAAAATAATTTTTAAAAGTAAGGAGGAGCTTAATCTCAAAGGAAGCGGAGATGTGGCGATTAGCTATATCAGCAGAGGAAGCAACATTGAGGGCTCAGTCCTGGAGCCAAGCATTAAAATGGTCCAAAGGGAGGACACGTGCCAGGAACTCAGAATGAGCAAGGGGACTGCGGACAATCTCCATTTCAGAACTGGCTCGGGAACCGGATGCCCCATGGATAGGAGGAGAGAAGCTGACAGGAACAGGTGGTCGAGGTCGAGGGTGAGAGCCAGGCAAAGTAGGGACAACATGCACAGATACCATCGAACCCGGAGGGGTCTTAGGGATCACCTCAGCATATTACCATGTTGTCCGCCTGCGCTTACGCTCCAACCACCCCACATTCTCAGGGTCAACAAACGCAGAGACGGACATGGAGGTGTCAAACACAGTGATGACGGGTTCAGAGCGGTTCACCTCTCTCTTGCTCGTTAGCCTGACACGTGACCCGATTGGAACTGCCACGATGGGAAAGGCGAGACAGATCTTCGATCAAGCTTGCAATAGACACACCTGAAGATAAGGGAAAAATTAGGTGATAAATAATCCATAAATAACACATGCAATAATGTCATAGCAAGTGAAAATAAATAAAACCAACAGACAGGCGAGAATCCAAAAGTTGGAGCCCTATACCTATGCGATCACCTAGACCGCTAGGTGGAACGACCCCGACCGGAAATAAAGGAAGCCCCACAGCTTGCTAGACAGAGTCTCGCAGGATGAAGCCTACCTTCACAGACAAGCCCTCTAAGATGGAGATGAATTGAGTATTCGCAGACACCTCCGTCGCGCTGGGATAAACAACCAGTATTTTAGGAGGGCCGGCCAGAAAGGGACCATCGTGGATCGTAGGCCCCATCACCAACTCCTCATCCACATACACAAAATCCATTCCCATTTTACGCGGGTGGGGAAATCAACCAGGAGTTTAAACCCGTTAGGGCCAAATTTTAAATAAAACAATCAGGAGGCATTCTAGTAGGAGTATAGAAACCCTAAAGAGGGGAATGATTGGGGTGAAACCAAAAGCAAGACAAAGGATTTCGAAGCCTAACAAGAGGCGCAGAGAGTTTGGAGGCAGGTCGGTAAGACACAATTCATAATAACCCAGGACAGCTTAACAGAACTGGGACAGGGGAAATTGGAAACCACCATTTTTGATGGTATCTAGGTAAACCGCGACCATCCTCGAAGGGACGTCAAACACCGTCTCCCCTGACCTAGGGGGAATAATACAATTTCCAAGATCGTCATATCCCTCACCCCGGATGGCCAGCACCATTTCACAGAGGCAGCGAATGTAGTGACATTCACTGGTCATCACATCACAATAGGACCCGGACTTGGAAAGACCCATAGTAGAAACCATCTTTGTGTAAGGAAAGGAAAAAGGAAGGATAAGGGAGGAACATGGGGCAGACGCTGGAAGGAATGGAGAGAATCAGAAAAGAACAAGGCGAGAACGAAGGGAGAAGATGAAGAGAACGATTGGCGAAAGTGGATTTTAATGCCGTGTTTAGCACATTTAAATATAAGGAAGGGAACCGAGGAGACGATTAATTTCAATTGTCTCGAGAAGGGGAGAGAAAATAGCAAGTGGCAAGGAATGAGGCACATTTATGGAGGTATGTTCACTTATTCTCCCGAGACTCACCAAACACAAACCCTTAGAAAGCTCTTTCTGACAAGATCGTCGGAGTAGGTCCGGTGATCCACCGACCTGCCTGACTTAGTATTGAGTTGTTTTACAGGTAACAGGGGAATCTTGGGCTCACACCTGCTTTCAGCCCAAGTCAGGTTTTTTGAGGACTCAACATAAACAACTCGGGAAATATGCATCCCTAAACCATGAAACATTATCATGCTTAGCTGAGATTATCAGTGGGATAAATGGTTTCTTCATACAAAAATCTTCATACAAAATGGGGCTCAGTTCCTGTAGATATGAAGAAGAGAGGAGTAGTAACATCTAACCACAGTAGGGGCAGATAGGGGGATATTTTGAATAAGAATTTTAAGAAGACTAAATTTATAAAATTAAAATTTGATTAGGATTAAACCAACATTAAGGATAATATGGTAAATTAACCATTAAAATTACCTGCACTTAGCATTTCTGTACATGTACTTAGATTTTGTGTATAATTAATGCACTCCCTTCGTCCCAACCCTTTCTGCAGAGAGAAGTTGAGATTTTTTTATGAGAGAAAAAGTCCGTAATACCCTTCCCCTCTTCCAACATCGGCCCTGACTTTTGAATCACCGCTTCCTTTGCTACAACGCCCGCCGCCTCTGCCATCTCAACCATCGTCTCCTTTACCACCAACTTCCTTCATGAAACCATCAATTGTCTGGTCTATTACTGCAATATTTCTCTCAAAGTCAAATTCAACTTACTATATTAATCACGAGAGAGGAAAGTAGGAACATTAAAGAAGAGAGCCTCCATTTTAAGTTTTCCATAAAGGAATCATTTGGACATTAAATAGGTTACAATGTATATAAATATTTTTAATATAGCAAACTCTAATTGATGATGTCTGCAAAATTGGAGATTTACTTTAAAAAATATTACATTTTCAATTAATTTTTAAAATGGCGTGGAATTTTGGGAGAGTTCTTCCAACTGGTCATAGTTTTTCTGCTGTATCTGTATGCAAAGAACCAGTCCTTCATATTGCAAAATTCTTGTTTTTCATGTTGCAAGGGCAAACCTTTACTGGAACTATTGTAATTACTGTGCCTACCCATGTAGACAGAAAGGAACAAGTAAAATATTTCTCCATGTGCCAAAATAAGTAATATGGGTAGCTTGAATTTGGTACAACCCGCAAATATTTGATTCCTAATTTGCCCAACAAAAGTATGCTTTCTGATAACGCAGTAAAATTGGTTTCCTTCATCTTTTCAGCACCATCACTACACCACTTCACCTCGTGGAATGGAACCCAAAAAAAGAAAGTAAATATAGAATTATCTTTCTCAGAAGGAAATAATATTCTTTCATCAATACTGTGAAGTCCTAAAACAAATTTGGTCTATGTATTCAGTCTATATCCATCTTCTTATCTTCGTCATCGCTCCTACCAGACCAAAGCTTAATTGTTCTATCATGTGATACAGTTGCAATACATTGCCCATCTGCAAAGGATACCCAAAAACCAGTCATTCTCATGCATATTCGAATTGGGAGAAGTTCACAGTTTCCACAAGACATGCACCATAATAAAGAAATGCACTGTTTTATTCTATTTTGTTGATGGTAAGAAACAATTTGGAAACTCAGTAGCAGATGTGATACTAAATACTCGTGAAACATCAAATCGAAGAGGAGTCTGCACATATATAAACGCACCTCCTGATATATCCAATGAGTTAACTTTGCCTTCATGTCCACTCAGTGTCTTGATGGGCTTAAAATCTTTCGAGGACCAAACCTGATGATATCACAAAAGTAAATATAAATGTGCTATTAAAGTGTATTGCAGAATAGTAAATTTAATTGAACGCACACCTTAGCCGTTGTATCATATGAAGCAGTCACCAAGAAATATCCTTCTTGAGGTTCAAATTTTACTTGTGACACAAGATTTGAGTGAGCTGGTATGACATAAAGTGATTTTCTCTTCCTCAAATCCCAGATACGACAAGTATTATCTTCACCACCGGAAGCTAAATGATAACCGTTGGGGGAAAAACTGACACCAAGAACCTAAAACCATCAATAAAAAAGCATTATATTTTAGCACAAATCATCTAAATAGCACCCAAAGAACAGATTTATTTTGGCAAAACAGAACAGGAATGTCTTACTGGCTTAATGTGCCCTTCCAAGGCAAGAATACTTCTTCCTGACCTCAGGTCCCATACTCTAACAAGTGCGTCCAGTCCACATGATGCTACCAAGGCACCATCATTCTGAAAAGATATTCCGTAGACACTTCTGCTATGACCTTCTTGGAGAAGCAACTCTTCACCAGTCTCAACATCCCAAAGCCTCCAAGTCTTGTCGAAGCTAGCTGTTCCCAGGTATTTTCCTGATGGGTGGAATGCGATACGAGCAAGACGATCCAAATGGCCCTGATAAGTATGCAGGAGAGATCCTTCTTTGTTCCACAATTTTGCTGTCCTGTCAGCAGAAGCAGTTGCAAGATGGTCTCCCGTGGGAGAAAATGCAACATCTGTAGCTCTCTCCGTGTGACCTTTTAGAGCTGCAACTCTATTTGCCTTCGGCATGCTCCATAACCTTGCAACTCCACTCAGAGAACTGGAGAGGATGACAAAAAAGTAATCAGCAGACAATGTAAGTAAAAGGGAATCAGCTACAGCAACATCATGTTATTCAACAATCAAAGAGCAGAACTTGTTTGTTAATAGGAACAATCAGAGAAAACTGAGCCTGTGGTAAAAAAATGAAGCACTGAGAAGATGCCATGATGCATATATGATGGGGAAAGTTAAAACAGAATCAATACCTGAGCTAATCAAAAACTAAAACTTCAAGAAAAAAGCGATAAAGTTTGCAAGCCATGCTCTGAGAAGGCTATATATAAGATTTACATGTACACACATGTGTAAAAAAAGGATGCACAAAATTACACGAAAGTCATGCGCAGACAAAATTGCAAATGCAACGAAGTTGGGTTTTAAAAAGAGCGCTAAAAAGCGCTGAGCACAAGGCTGAGTGCTTTGTATCACGAAGCGCTTAATAGGACGGAAAGCGCGCGCTTTTGCCTAAGCGCAAAGTTCTCCAAAAAGCGCGCGCTCTTTAGGGCTGAAATGGACTTCTATATTTTGTTTCCTTTTTTCGAATTAAATATTTTGGGCTGGAGTAGAGTAGCTTTTAGGGTTAACTAATGCAGGAATATTAACAAAACAGAGTTTAGAGATGGAGATGAAGTCTATGGGGATACTTTTGGTGGAGATGATGATTTTCCTGATGACTAGAGTTTAGAGCCTTAAATGATTTTATAATAATTTAAGAATCCTTCTATCTTTGTCGTTCAATTCTTCTTATTACCTTTAAAACTGACTTTGGTATTGTGTTGAAAGCTTTATTTGCCTTTTATGATTTTGTGATATTATTCCAAGTTCTATATTGTGTCTTTAGTGAAATAATCTTAGTTCATGCTTTGCGTGCGCTTTTATCTGAAAAGCGCGCGCTTGCGCTTAGTGCTTTGCACTTCGGTAATTTTTACTGTTAGCGCTTCATTGCACTTTGCTCTTTTTAAAACCGCAGCTTATAATTTTCCTCTTACCCATGGTTGCAGTCTTCATCTATTACTTCACCATGACATCAACCTAAAGTTCAATGTACATATATCTTCCACATTTTCCTCACAGCGTTGGCACATTCCACCAAAGGGTTCGACTGTAAAACTTGAAATATTTTAACCCGGGAAATGTGGCCACTAACCTACACAGAGAAGAAACCCAAACACATATGTACTGTAACATCAAGGTAAACATATGCAATGAAGCTAAACCAAGCACATATAGCCTGTATTGTTCTTGTTCTGGATGAGTGTGTGCAATAGAGGGACGGAGAAAGAGAAACATACCAGGTGGCAAACATACTTCCATCTTGTGAAAAGGAGCATCCTGAAAGTGGTCTATCATCTCCAATTTCACTGGAATTGAGGGTCATGCTGCTCACCTGCTTCAAGGCCAAATCAACCTCCGCATCCAGGTCTTCATCAGGATCCTCTCTTCGTCTCTTAGCACGGTGAATTCGCAGAGCTGCCTTCACAGTGGAATATTTTGCAATGTCGAGTCGAGCTACACGGAGCCTGTTAGAGCCTTCAGTGAAGAAGGGATACTCAACATCTTCCTCATGCCCCTCCGACAGAGCAGCTGAAGGCCCAGCCTCTTCATCCTCATGAGCTTTCATCAGCCGCTCCGACTGGCCTTCCTGATCGAGCACCATCATAAGCTTCCTCAGCCTACCTCGCCTCTCCATCTCCTTCTCACCGAAAAGCGTAATAGGCTCACCAAGGCGACGAAGACGCATTCTCACTGACAAGTCATTGGTAGGCACGACAAGTGCTTCTGCGCGCCGCCTCATCAGAAGCTCCTGCACTGCCCTCTCCCGTCTCTCTCTAAGCAGCTTGCCCTCCTCCGACATCTCATAATCAACAGAAGACCCTGCGCCAGCTCCGTCCTCATCAGAATTCATTTCCTCTCCCGGGGGCGGTCGAGCAACCGGAGCAGAAATTGCAGGTATTGGAGCAACCACAGGGGGTGGGATTGCAGGATTATCATCAGCCGGCGGGGGAGTGGAAACAGAATTGTTGTCATCAATCTCCATCACTGACCACAAGAGAACAACAAAATCTATAAAATTTACAGTAGCATGTAGAATTTTATAAATGAGCTGATGCTAAAGTAGATGGGTTGGTGCTGCAACAAAAGAGAAATGTAACTGAGCAGGTAACCTAGGGTTTCCGATGAATTCAATTTAATTATTGTTTTGTTTGACATACGAGTACGTTACATTCGGCGATGAACACGATTTGTTATAATTAAGCACAAAATGTAAGAATCAGATTACCTCCTGTTTAGAGAAGAAGGACTGTCGCGGCGGAGTTCAGCGGCAGTGGTGGCACAGGGATTGAAGAAGGAGAAGATCGTAGTCGTAGCGATGAAACACAAGTATTTGATTTGGGCCTTTTGGGCCTTTTGGGCCTATAGCAGAATCAGATGTGAGAGCAATTTTATAATCGGAAGCTACTGTCATGAACAAGGATCAGAATAGGGACCTAAGGGTCTTTTTATGAGTTAAGAAGTTAATAAAACGGAGAGCTGACCAAAGGCGTAAGTTAACAACTATCTTTGCCGGAAAATTTAGTTGGAACATCAATGAAACGGTTACCAGTTACTAGTATAAGTAAATTCGTTGTAGAAGTTAGTCGGTATCTGAAAATTGCGTAAACTCAAGTCACTTTTGTTCTTCTTCTCATCTCAATTCTTATTCTTTTCTTGTCTAAACTCTGGAGTTCGAAACTCCCAAACCAGTAAATTTACTTTTCAATTCTTCTTGATTCTTCGGATCATGACAGCTACCCTCTTGTGCCTTATTGGGCTTATGATTGTGTGTGCAAGTGTGTTTGTAATTTTCCTGCATTTTTCTATGTTTATGTTCCACTGAAAGGAGAAGAGTGGATATATTGCCATAATGGAAGGTTAGACTATGTACAATGGTAAAATCGCTCTAAAATCGCTCTTATTGTTTCAATTCATTAAATAATCAATCTGTCTCTTCCACCTCAGCAACTGAAAGCACAAAGAAATAACTCAATTTTCCCTCCACAATAGTTGAAACCATTCCATGGACCCCACTTGATTTTCTCTATCATACTCATTAATTTTACCATCAATATTTAATTTAAATAAATTTACATACCATAAAAAATTAAAATGTGAAATTTCAACTTGTAATTTTTGAATTGAATTTTATTTTTTAAAAAAATTAAAAATTAAAATTAATTTCAACTTTTAAAAATTATTTTATGAACCAGAATTAAAAAGAATCATATAATTTTTAAAAAAATCATGTAATTTAAATAGAAAAAGAACCAAAATTTAATTTAGATTTTGAAAAATAAAAATCTATTTTTCCTTTTTCCCAATTTTTAAATAGCACAAAAAATCAAAAAATTTAAAATCCAAGTCTTTTAAAAAAAATGTTTGGGACATTTGGCACCACCTGATTGGCCACATGTCCCAAGCAGGTTTAAAACATTTTTAAAAAAAGGGGGACAGTGGGTGACACGTGGCCCAAACAGCAGGTGTCACAAGGCACAGCTGGTCAAAAAAAGAATGCGTGTCAAACATGGGGCAGGCCATCACGTGGGTTTGCCTTGGTTAACGAACCAGGGCGGGTTCACACCTCGTCAGCTGTCTCACTTTGTTGAGACCGCTTTGAAACCCCACCGTGAGAGTTTTTGATTTCAGTATGTTTTCAGTTCGATTTCAACTTTTAATTAGAACCACTTTGAAACTCCCAATGTACATGCTCTTAGGTCTTTGCTGTATTTCCAGAAAGTGACTTTAACTTTTGTTATTTCTTCAAGTATGAAATTCTTGCATCTTTTTTCTCCCGGTACATATAGAAAAGAAATCCTCCAAACCATTTGGTTGACACAATGGTAGGCAGGGTAGTAATGTATTTTTTTTTACAAATTTTTCATATTTTCCATATTTTTGTATTTTTTTATTTTTTGTGTATGGCCCAGAGTCCCCAACAGCCACTACACCATGTGTTTCCACGAGCGCTGACAGGTGGCTGCTCAAAACGACGTTGTTTTGAGTGTTGCCCTACCTTCCTGTCCAAACCGTTCCAAGCCCATTTATTTCCTCCTTTCTCCTTTTCAGTTCTGATTTTCATTCTCTATCTCAGCCATGTGAGCAACCGCTCCAAACCCGACACAAGAATCTACGATTTGTCGGATGTGATTGCGATTTTGGGTTTTCTTCTTGATTCAAAACCTTATTTTCTTTTTCCGAAGGTTGTTTCTTCTTCCACTTTCGAATCCTGACTCCGGCGTACGACGCCTTCCCTCTGTGGCTGATCTCCGTCATCTGCGAGATCTGGCTCGGGTTGTCGTGGATACTCGACAAGTTGCCCAAGTGGTCGCCGACCAACCAGGAAACTTACCTGGACCGCCTCACGCTGCGGTCTGAGCGGGAGGGCGAACCAGACCGGTTGAGCTCTGTCGACGTGTTCGTCAGCACGGTGGATCCTCTCAAGGAGCCTCCGATCAACACGACGAACATTGTGCTGTCGATCGTGGATTATCTGGTGGATAAGGTGAGCTGCTATGTTTCCGACGATGGTGCCTCCATGTTTCTCTTCGACGCCTAGGTGGAAACTGCCGAGTTTTCCCGGAGGTGGGTCCCGTTCTGCAAGAAGTAGAGTGTGGAGCCCAGAGCTCCAGAGTTTTACTTCTCCGAGAAGATTGATTATTTGAAAGATAAAGTGCAGCCTACGTTTGTCAAGGATCGCCGAGCAATGAAGGTACATATCTTGATTCGTTTCGCAAATCATTTCATGTGTGACCAATAATGCTTTAATTCAGCATTTAGCGTTCATCTTGCTAGCGATTGAGCTTT
>JAULKM010129429.1:0-19672 GCA_032355605.1 Rubia tinctorum
GTTGGGCGAGATTTCCATTTGAATTAAAGATCCAATATTCCGCAATCCAGAGTCTTCGCAAGGAGATTCATATCACTGTCTTTGCCTTCCCATGTAAGATTGTGTATTACAAAGCTTTAATTGTTCTTCAAGTCCATTTGTTCCAAACGGATTACCATTTCAAAGCTTGACTAGTTGCAAGCGATGATTATTGAAGTGTTGTGCCGAATGGAGTATACTTTCCGCCCTCCTTCTTTGATACTATGGTCCATTTGATTATTCATTTGGTCTAAAAGATCAAGCTACGTGGTCCCTTATTTTTGAGATGGATGTATCCCTTTGAACGGTATGCGAAAATTTTCAAACATTTCGTGAAGAACAAATATAGGCCCGATGCAAGTATTCTTCAACTGTATGTGACAGATGATGTAGTAGAGTTCCGTACCAAATATTTGAAGGAGGTAGATTTGGTTGGCTTCCGAGTTCTAGAAATGAGGGGCAATTGGATGGCCAAGAGGTTCGACGTGGTAAGTTGCTTAAACCTAATGCAAATGATTTATGTGCTGCTCATTTATACGTACTTCGAAACCATGATGACATTGTTCCATATATTGAGATTCACATGAATAAGATACACGGGGTGCATCATTCATTCAATGAATCTTGGGTTTTTCAAAACACACTAGAACATTTGCATCATGGCTTCGCGTTTATGTGGGCAGGGGTAGACATCCAGAAACGGTTTAGTGGCTAGCACGTAGACCTCTTGGTAAGGTCCTTTCATATGGATGGTACGACATCAATGATTTTATACTTTCCACAAAATCAGCGGATGATAGGGGTGTTTCCCAAAACAGTGGAGTTTCTCTTGTTTCAGAGGCACCGCATGTCGCTAGGTCAGGCGACAACAACCCAATTTATGCACATACATGTTACTTTGTAACCAAAGTTGAAATATGGGAGTTTGATTACGTGACAACTGGAGTTCCCGTATTTAAATGTGAATTGGTGGATGTTAAAAGTGGTCAAAGAACGGAGGAATTGGGATTCCCATAGAACCTTTTCGGAAAATATAAATCGCTATGCACAATACATGTATTTAAAAAAATGCAAAACAAACAATACATAAGATACAAGTAGATTAATTTTGCACAAATTTTTGATTAGTTTCACATTATATGAATAAGGGTCATAATAATTCAATTAGTCTAGTGTAGAGCAACCACAAAAAAATAGAGTTCCAAGCATGTCCTAATAAAGGCCTACACATGTCACACATAAGAGCATCGTTTGAGGCGGGGCGTCTTTGAATCTTTGAAGGTTCTCTCATAAGAACGTTGTTTTTTTTTCTAGCTTCCATATACACTCCCTCAGTTGACACACTTCGTCGCGAACCCATTTGTAGAAATTCTTCATGCTCTAATAAATTTAGGGCCAAACACTTCCGTGATTACATTGTAAAATAACAATTAATAAAAGATAATTCTTTAACATAGATATAACTTTAAAATATTAAATGTACCTTTTTCAACCCTAGCTCTCTTGTGAGGCTCGGCCGCATGAAGTGTTCGATGATACCACTTGTGCTTATATAAGTACTGCTAGTAAAGTAATTGCATGCCTTTTCCTCGCCATGAAAAGTCAACCCGTTCACACTTTGTAAGATCAACGTAATCAAGTTGCCATAAGGCAGATTCTTGATTATTGTCTTTGATGTAGCTACACACATCATGTGCTTAAAAATTGCGGTCTCGGGATTAACTTTGCCCCCTCAAGTAGTAGAACATCATAAGAGTAGAGTAATTGGGCTGAATGATGTGATCGGAAGTGGATACTATTGATTGAGATATTATTTCGTACACAATACGTTGGTTAATTGTGAGGATTTTGAGATCAAATGATTCCGGTCTACCTAGATCATGGGGATTGCATTGAAAGTATTTCACACCACATACAATTTGGTTAATGCTAGGATATTCATCATTAATTGGCCACTCCCCCCTATGATAAATGTCATATGAATTCCCATCCTCCACTTGGGGGTAAACATCATCCGAACTCTTGTAGGAGCATTCAATTATTTTATTGATAGTCCACAACCATATCTCAGCATTAAACTCGTTCACCCTAGTCCAACTACCCGAACCATCCACCTCATGTAAATCAACATAAAATTGGAATACCTCATCAAAGTAAGAGGGTCATTCAGAGTTAGAAGTTTAAGACATGTTGATCTTCAAAGAACTGAACGGGGTCGGCTAACCCCATGCTATGGTACACATTCTAACCTATCATATAGCTATCCAAAAAAATTCTGTGCTCCACATTGAACCTAGTTTGTGCTTCAAGAGAAACAAACCTTGCTTTGTAGCCCAGGTTCCTCAGTCGACTTCCTCTCTTCGATTTGGAACTACCTCTGTGAACCGGTGCTTTAGGATTTGAAGACAACATTATCTTTTGTTTACCACATGGGTGAGAATTTGAATTTGGGTGAGGCTTGGAGTTCCACAGTCGGAAATGGATTTAGGGTTTTAAGAATGAATCATGATTTGGGTTTTTTTTGAAAAATAGATGCATCAGTTCTTAGCTTGTAACAAATTCCTGTTAATTTTTGAAACAGAAGAATCAGAGTTCCTAACCCAAAACTACGATCATACATTGTCATAAAACTATCCCGATTATTTGTTCCAAATTTGGACTAGTTTTTGTCCTTTTATTGGAAATTATCAAAAAAATAATTTAAAACGTTGTTTGGGTAGGTTCGGTCTGGAAAATACACCACAGCTCGAAACCTTAGTTCCAAACTCGTAACTGATTGATTCAGGGTTTCTATTTCATTAAAGACATAGTTCTGAGCTCGTAAATGTAGTCCAAACAAGTGACTTAAGAAATAGCCTTTCTTCGTAGGGACCAGGTTCATTGCTGAAAGAACATTAGTGATTGGAACCTTCGTTCTGAGCTCGTAACAATTGAATTCAGCCTTTGTTATTTATAGAGAACAACCTTCCGAGGTTTTAATCAATTTCGGTGTTAATGAATCAAAAATCCATTTTAAAGGATTTTTGTCTTTTACGCACCAGGTTCATTCCCGAAATGACGTCAGAGCTTGGAACCTTAGTTCCGATCTCTAGATAGGACTAATTCAGACTAATTGTTTAACTCTTGAGGAAATGTAACTGAGCTAGTAAATTTTTCGGGGAATATATTTATAAAGTACTGAAAGAGTTCCTTTATCGGAGCTTATTTGTCAAGCATGGTTATCTCATGACAAACAACCATTATGTTTGTTCAAATGACCGGGCTTGTCATGCAAATCACGCAACCGAATAGGTGAGAAATGAAACTTTTAAATAGACAAGATCTTAAAAAGAAGGTAGTATACATGATCATCTAAAATGATGGGGGAAAATTATCCAAAACACAACATGTTTCAATTCCTAATAGTTACTTCCAAAATCATTGTTCTAAACTTGCCAAACCCTCATTGTAACATAATCTAGCTATTGTCTCCAGGGATGTTCGACAAACATTTCTTCAATTTTGGAGTCGGCCTTCTCAGAATCCAAATCTCCATCCTTACCTTCTTCATCCTCGGTCCCATAATCCTCCGAATATCCGGGCTTAAAGTTTGGCATACCCTCATCGTCATTAAGTATAATGTGGAGTCCGGTGGATTTGATGAATTTGTCGTGCCTACCATGAGCTGCTGCTAGCTCTGCATTAGCGACCCTAAGTTAAGTTCGAATACATGACATGTACCTTTTGAAGGTACTAATCCACGATCCTCGACTACCTACAAAATACAACCACAAGTTATGAAATATATATTATGGAAAGTAAAATAAAAAATATATTTATAATTGAAACACTTTCACTACTCACGAGATGAAAATGATTCTTCTCTCCCAATCACAGCGTCCCTCTCTCTCCTCCCCCCCCTCTCTCTCTCTCTCTCTTCGCTACCCTAGCATATGACCCGGGTATTGTGCGCTACACATATCTATTCTGAGTGTCCAAGACCAAATGTTTATGTTCAAACCAATCCCCATCATAGTACTCAAAACACAATGGTTTGTTGACGGGCAAAACCTTCTACTTCTTGATCAGCGCCGTGATCAAGCCACTATACGGAAGATCTTTATTTTTTACCCGCTGCAGCTTTCAACATATACATTAAAATTGCATAGCTCGGATTAAGCCTTACACTCTCTATCACGTAATAGAATATCACTAGGTTATTGGCTCGCATGCATGACCATCCGACGGTAGAACATTTTGACAAATGCACTCATAGACTAACCTATCCTCAACAGAAATCCCCCAAATCATAGCTCTTAGACTGCCTTGGTTCCGAACCCAACCTATTAAAATACTTCTTAGCCATGGCTACCAGGTACAATGGGGTTGCTTCCTTAACCATGGACAATTATTTTGATGGAACATTTCAATTGCTCCATCAAGTTCAACAGGCTTCAATTTAGTAGGGTCTATGTACGGGCAGTAACCTAGGGCGTCATTAATAGAATACTTGGTGACGGGTGTTGTGACACCATTTTCTATTGTTTGCTCCTTAATTTTACTACCCTATCCTAAATTTGCATAAAAATTTTGGACCTCATCGTAATGGACATGTTCGTCTAACAATAGCAACTTATCAAAAACCGAGGTCTCAAACTTCATAATCAAATTTTTGAGGCCTAGTGGCTCAACATTAGTTGCAAAAATAGCCATATGATTTGTGCATTTTCTATGATGGAAGTCGACATAACTTTCTTTAGTACTTCCTTTGAAGAATCATTCCGACGCTTTGATATCTCGTAGTGGTCGATGACTACGGTCCGATGCATTCCCTGCTCAGCCTCCCACTTTTGCGCTGTTGCGATACCCCGGACCCATAAGCACGTTGAGTGTGTAGTGGATTGAATATAGATTACAAATTCGTAAATTGGGCAAAAATTGGTTTGGGGAATTAGGGTTCTTGACGGGTTATGAAAACTAGAATGTTTTTTAATATAATCAGAATAGGTTCCGAGCTCGGAACCTTCTCTGGTATTTTTAACAAATACATGAGTAAGTTTCTCAATCGGAACCTGTTCGCCGAAGGTGATCGGGACTTGTTCATGGCCTATAAAGGAAACATAGCATTAAAGGAGATTTTCAAATGAGTAGCTAATATCAATTTCCTAAGCGCGAGTTCCCTCCCCTTTTCCCCCAAAGACCCTCCCTAAACCTTTTTCCATAAAATCCTTCAAAATTCTCTCATAATTTTTCATTTTCTTTGCTATACCACACAAAACCCTAGATTTCATCATCTACATACCATGTTCTCTGAAGAATCAACATCTAAGATCTTGGGTGCTGGGTAGGGTTTTTACAAGTTGAATAATATGGTCTACTTAGATCATTCCAACATCTAATCCTCATCTATTGTTGAAAAGGTAAATATTAAATTGTTGGTGAACCTGTGTAAAGGGTGTCTCAATTACATTTAACAAAAATAAGTATTGTTCCTAAAATATACTCCCTCCGTCCCTGAAGGTTCAAATTGGTTTTTGCATAAAGTTTAAGACAAATCTATGTGGCATTTTTAATGGGTGATGACAGTAGACCCACATAAATCAAATGAAAGGAAGAGTTATGACCACATATTTATAGCTAAATTTAGAAAGATTAGAAATAGGAAGTTATTAGTGGGATAGACCAAAAAGGAAAGTAGGAAGTTATTAGTGGGACGGAGGGAGCATGTACATGGTGTGTGCTATTATGAACCTTTCAAGTTAATTTTTTAATGAAATGTCATCTATTGTGTTCTAGTAATTTACAAGTGTAATTTATTGATTGTCCACTGGTACATTAATGTCACAGAAAAAGACTCGAGAAGAACTAACAGGTTCACTCGAAGGAATTTATGATACAATCATCAGTGAAAATGATGAAGAAGAGGGCTCGGAGGAGGTCGTAATTGCTAGGACACATTTTAGGACTTTAGAATGTAGAACTGCAAGGAAAAAGTCAATTTTTTAAATATTCAACCAATGGGGAAAATGTTTTTCCGATTAGCGTGCTAAGTGGTCGAGTTGGGTAGGGAAAGTGGGTAGGACAAGGGTAGACATCAAGTATGATAATTGACACAACTTCCCTACAGAATACAAAGACGTTCTTTGGACGGAGTGCAAGGTGCCTACTAGCATTTCTTATCTAAAAGTGCTTTTATGACCCTACCTACTTGACATAAGTGCCAATATAACCCTCAAATAATTTTTAGTGCAGATATAACCCTGCCTAGTTGATGTAAGTGCCAATATAACCCTATAAGTGGTCTGACGGTGGTCCGGCGAAAATCCGACCAAAATCCAGCTGTCTGGCGGCGGTCCGGCGGAAATAGGGTATGAGGGTTATATTGGCACTTACATAAACTAGGTAGGGTTATATCTGCACTAAAAATTATCTGAGGGTTATATTGGCACTTATGTCAAGTAGTTAAGGTTATATTGGTACATATCCCTTTCATTTATGCTTCTACCATTTTCCTTTCATTTAAAGTTTAACTTAATTGAGGTACGTGTGTATTTCATGATTTCATGTCCTAATTTTTATAGAGTCTGTTCGAGATCAATTGTCCAGATTTGGATGATTTGAAGAAGAAAGCAATGGCCATGGTGTCAAAAAGTTGGATAGAACATAAGTACACGTTGTCTAGAGATTACATATTCTCTAGTACAAAGGGTGATCGTCCATGGTTGAACTAACAACCGGATAGTTGGAAAATTCATAAGAGATGAACCTTGGATAATGAGAAAAATGTAAGTTATTTAAATAATTTTTATTAGTCTCTAAATATTACATTACTTATAATTTTTACATGCTTATCACATCATAACCTAGGGTACAAGGGCGGAAAAAATAAAGTAATGCATTGAAAAAAAAACACACTTTCGGAAGAGCCAAAGTGGATATGGATTAGTGGCTCTCGAATTAGTGAAAGAACATTTTGAAAAGAATGTTCCAATTGCCATCGGGGGGGGTGAACGAGGACGAGGCGAGGTTGTCAGTCATACCAATCGATGTGGATGAGGTCGATAGGTGTGATATCTTCTTGAAGAGCTGGAAAAACAAAAAAAGGTGGATATGATAAATCTCATGTTATTCAAGTCGCGGAACAAGTGGTAAGAATGTATTTATAACATATAATTTTAATTGAGGTTTTTCATTAATTATTGTTTTTCGTGCGTAGGCAAAGTTAAAGCAAGACCAATTGGAGGGTTGATTCATTCCATCGGGTAAGCACGACATCCTTCGTGAGGCTACAAGTAAACCCGACCACCCGGGTCGTGCTGGAGGAGTTGGATCATTTTTATCCCAAAGAGAGGCGTTTGGGATAGAGCAATCCTATGATCGGGCTAAACCGTCAAGAGTTCACTTATTACAAAAGGAAGCCCTTGTTAGAGACAAGCAGATAGAGAAACCAGAATGATTGATTCAAAAGTTTATCGAGCACACCGGGTTGTTGATACCTGAGAATTTTGATGGTTTGTCTCCCAGTTGAATGACACCGTCTAGAAGATCATGACACTCACCGAGAGAAGTTGAGATGAACCCACGACCCATTCTTGATCCCCAGTAAATGAAGACAATAACATTGTCAACGCCATTGTGTCATCAAAAAACAAGGTTAGTTGAATTAAATTATTTCACTAATAAGTATTTGCTGAAAAAATTATTTTACATATGTCTGTTCTCCCTCACAGTCTAGGCATCGCATTTGTGTGAGCTATACATTGATCAAGGTGAAATTTTAGGCCACTACAAGTTGTCGAAAAAAATTCTACAAGAGTCGATGCGATATCATCATTCCCTTCCAATTGGTGATGGCATTTTTAGAGTTTTAATGGAGAACACCAAGGTGATCAAAACCCTATTACCAATTCTGGATGGCCACTACAAGCGAATGAGATCCGCACAGGGAATGTTTCTTCTCTGGCCTCACCGCCACATTTACATGGACCCAATTAGATATCGTCATTTGAATGAGACACCAATTACAACATCTAAACCAATCATTGAAGAGGAAAATATTACAAAACCCATCATCACCCGGACACAGGTTATTAAGGAGTCACCGCATTTTGTGAGGGTCTTGTATGATTTCTTGGCCAAACACCAACGGAACTCAGCTTACTTGTTCTCAGGAAATGATTGGGTTTTCAGTCAAAAATGAGAAATCATCACATCATGGACTGACTTTTAAGACCTATGGAGGTGTGACCAAGTGAACCAAACGATAATGTCCATATACTTATTATAAGTACTATAGCATTACACTGTGTGCAAATTTTCAATCATTAATCATTTCCTAATTGATGATATTGGTTTCATTTGGAAGGTATATGTATTATTTTTCTAACCAAAAGGACAAGAGTTAGATAAGGTATTTGTGCCCGGTGTTTACTCAAGAAATTGTGTGTACTGTTCAAGAACGGGTCGACTACATCAGCAAAAGTCTTGGATGAACGGATAAAAATTTATTCATTTCACTGTATATTGAAAGGTGATGGATACACACTCATGTCATTTATACTAATCCATTTATGCAATATATTTTTAAATTTATGTATGTTTTAGAGACCATTGGAGATTAATATTTACTGTCCCCGACAAGTATAGTGTTTACTAGATGAATTCTCTTCACTTCTAACCGTCTGAGTCGTTCATTAAATTTTGGGTGATTGTATCAAAGGTCCGGAGAATAATAGTAATTAGGGGTTGAACTTAATAGAAATCAAGGTGTGATTCTCTTTTCATGTTGCGGAATACTATTTAGCCATCACTTATTGTAACTATTTGTTACTAATTTAAATTTTATTTATTAGTATAAGAAATGAGTAAAGAGATGGGGATGCGGCTATTATGTAATGCTATACGTAGCAAAGTGTGTCCTACATGTGAATGAGGATTACCTAGAAATAACAAAGTGAGTACTGACATGATTCTTTCGAGAATTTTTATATGCAACGTAACATGTCATCCCATTTCTTATATTGTTACTATTTTTTCTTCACAGAATTTTCCAAAGGTTCTCAAGCTGTATTCATAACTCACAAGATGATATCAACAGTGCAAGAAATTTATTGGCTAGGTATCTTCTATACTCCCGTTCCTTTTCAACTGGGAATCCAAATGTGGTATTATGAGAGACTAGCATATGCTGACATAGTTGTGTGTAATAGATTTTTGGTGAGTTCTATTCCTATCTATAGATTGTTGCTTTCTTAGCGTAGTCTATAGAATTTTGACATCTAGTGTCATCTTCTCTTGTATGATAAGCACATGGATGAACGATAGTACTAACAGAGATATTGATGTCTTATTCACTACAAGAAACAACACCTATTACTTTGCTTTTTTTACCCCGGTTCAAATAAGTTCGTTTATCTCGATTTTTTAAAAAATGAAGTAAAAATTATTATTTACTTCGTTTAAAAAAACAGAGGTAAAAAGTACTCTTTTTTACTTCGTTTTAAAAAAATCAATGTAAAATGTCTTAAATGACCGACGTCGCACGCCCTTTTCACTTACTGACGTCAGTTGTTTTTGTGACCGACATTGCACGTCCCTCTCAAGAACATGAATGATTGACGTCGCATGCCTTTCTCGCTTATCGACATCGGTTGTTTTTGTCATCGACGTTGCACGTCCCTCTCACGAATATGAATGACCGACTTGACACACCCTTCTCGCTTACCGACATTGATTGTTTTCTGTAATTGACGTCGCATTTCCCTCTCACAGACATGAATAACCAGCATTGCATGCCCTCATCGCTTACTGATGTCGGTTGTTTTTGTGACCGACGTCGCACGTCCCTCTCACGGACATGGGTCATATTCCTACTCATGAACATTTCTTAAAATAGTAATATTTTAGACCTTCCACATCTTCAAATAATATATATGCAATGTAAAAGTTATATTCAATGTTTTAAATGAAATGTCAAACTTATACATTCGCTAATTCACATACACCCTATGTATTTTATTATTAATATTAATATTTTATATATTAGTATATGAATAACTAAAACTTTACTTTCTATATATAAATATTAATAATTAAAATTTGACCTTCCATATATAAACTTTTACTAATGAAAAGGGATTTTATAAGTATCCTTCTTTCAGCCTGCAAAGCGGATTTCACAACATCCTTCTTCTTCCGTTCATAAAGCAATATTTAGAATGAGACTAAGTATTGCAAGCTTAAGAATAATAACAATAGGCAAATTATCTTGTGTTTTCATAGTTCAGAAAACCCAAAGACTAGTAGGCACGAGACTCCAAGATAAACACAAACATAAATGAAAACCACCTAATTTCCAGCCAAATCAATCTCCCTCCCAATCAAAAGAGCATGCATAAAAAAGTATATTTTTTAATGATTTATTTCATGAAATGATCAGCAATATGTAGAGTACAAGAAATTCATAGGTTAGGTTATACTAGAACTCTAACCCTAAAGTATCTACTAGAATCACCTAATCTAGTCACCAGATTGACTTATTCTAATACCCCCAAGCGAAATGTCTGATGCTCAGAAACGCAAAACTTGGATCTGAAGAATTCAAATAGTGGATGAGAGGGACCCTTGGTGAACATGTCCGCAATCTGAAGGGAAGTGGGAACATGAGCAACGGGCTGCTTGCCAGCCGCAACTAACTCCGAACAAAATGATAATCGATGTTGATGTGCTTCACTTGCTTGTGAGCAACTGGATTCTTAGCCAAGAAAATTGCACTAATGTTATTGCATAATAGAAGTGGATAAGAAGAAAGCGGAACATGAAGATCTCGCAGAAGACGAGTCATTTAACAACCTCAGAAGCCGTGTTGGCGAGAGCATGATACTCAGACTCGGTGCTGGAACGAGAAATCGTGGGCTATTTTTTGTCACTCCAGGAAACAATATTTCTGCCAAGAAAGATAGTATAACCATAATTGGAACGTCGGGTCTCAAGACAGTAGACCCAATCAGCATCAGAATAGCCAAACACCTCAGGAGAGCTGGTAGAGCGAAAAGAGAGACTAAAGTGCAAAGTGCCTCGAACATATTGGAGAATCCGATTAACTGCAGCAAAATGATCATCTTGAGGGTCTTGAAGATACTAAATAACAGTGTGGACCTCAAAAGCCAAACTTGGACGAGTAATAGTCAGATACTGAAGAGCCCCGAACAGAGAACGATAGAGTGTTAGATTCTGGAACGGAGGACTAGTGCAGCTGTGGGGATGAGAACGGGGCACAAATGGAGTGAAAACTTGAGCTGCATTAGACCTCCCCGCATGAGTAAGAATATATTTTGCGTACTTGGCCTAGCCAAGAAGAAGACCCAAAAGTGTGGGTGAAACTTCCAAGCCAAAGAAGTAATGAAGAGCACCCAAGTACTTAATGGAAAAATCCTAATGCATGTTGTCAATGAACTGCTAAGAAGAGTCGAATGGTTGCCTATAATAATGATGTCATCGATATAAACCAACAGTACAACAATGATGATCCCCGAGACAGAATGAAAAAGAGAAGTGTTAGCCAAGTTACACTAAAAACTGATTGTACCAAGTAGGTGCTGAAATGCTGAAACCATGCTCGAGGGGCTTTCTTGGGACATAAATGGCTTTCCATAAGCGATATTACACCATATAAACCAGAGAATCGAGCATGCTGTTGAGAAAAGCGTTCTTGACATCCAGCTGATGAAGAGGCCAGGAACGTATAGTGGCAGTAGTAAGAACTGTCCAAACGATAGAGGCTATGACCATGGGGCTGAAGGTGTGGTTAAAGTCAAAACCAGAGATCTGACAAAAACCTTGCGCTATGAGATGGGCATTATGGCAATCAATCGTGCCATCGAGATGATACTTCAGCTGATAAACCCACTTGGAGCTAACAATTTTGACATCTGATGGTCGTGGAACCAATCCGGATCCTGAAGGGCTAAGCGATAATCTGTATGTTATGTCTGGGTAGGGCAGCTAGAAGACCATGAGTAATAATGTCAGAATAATGTTTGTGCTGAATAGCACCAATCGTGGACCTAGTAGCCATCTGATGAAGACGAGGCCGAGATGGAGAGAACGGAGGAGAAGATATGGCCGATGAATGGACCAGGGAGGTGGCCGGCGAATCAGATAGGCTGTATGGTGCGGGTGGGCTGGCTAGCGAAGTGGATGAGTTGTTCAATAGTGAGATAGGCAGAGCAGGATATGTCAGAGCGGTTAATGGATGGTCTGAATTGGAAAAGCAGATAGAATAAGGTGTCATAGTCGGTGAGTATGATAGCATCGATAAGCCAAGAGGGCTGGCAACCAAAGCGACAAGCTGAGCAGGAAGAGATGCCACTGGGGAAGAAGCAAGATTATTGACTGATGCATCAGTGGATCCAAAAAAGTAGAGACATTCAAAGAGAACGAAGATACCAAATTAGAACCATCGGTATAATGGAAGGTAGTTTTGTCAAACTTAGCATGTCTAGTGACATTTATCTTTCCAGACGTAGGATCCAAACATCGATATCCCCTGTACTGGGTGCTGTACCTAAGAAAGATACATAGAAAACTACGAGGAACGAGTTTTTGAGTTGCATATGGAAAAATATAAGGGTACACATGATAGCTAAATATATAGAAGTTCATGTATATGGGAACCCATCGATTAATAAGTTCATACAGTGATCGTCCGCCAACAACAGGAGTGGGCAACCAATTTATGGTATAAGTGGCTGCAATAAAGGCATGAGGCCAGTGGGAGAGAGGGATATGAGAGTGGTATAACCTAGATAATCCCATCTCTGCAATGTGGCGGTGCTTGCACTCAGCCCGATCGTTCTACTCAGGAGTATACGGGCAAAAAATCTGATGGTGAATGCTTATTGTCTAAAAGTGAGAGCGTAAGCGACCATTTACGAATTCAGTCCCCCCATCATTTTGAAATACCTTAATGGTGGAAGAGAACCGGTTCTCTACAAAAGCCTTAAATTGGCGATAAACATTCCAAAAATCAGATTTGTTGCGCAGTGGGTAAAACCACGAGAGTCGAGAATGATCATCAAGGAAAATAACATAGTAGGAGAAACAATCAGCATATAAAATAGGAAAGGAACCAATGAACTAGATCAAGTACCCTATCAACACATTTATTATTTGAATGAAAAGATAATTGCTTCCCTTAAGCCTTTTTACAAGCATCATAAATGATAGGTTTGGGCAAAACCAATAAGATAGATAAGGATCAGAAGCACGCAACCTAGAAATAACGGAATGCGGAACATGACCAAGTCTAGCATGCCAAGTTTCAAAAGATGCATGCAACTTATTTGATTCCACGGTAGACAATAAAGCAGATGCACCATAGTCTAAAAAATAAATCCCATTTTCACTATGACCATGACCCTCACCGATGATTTTATGCCGAATAATAAATAAGTGATCATCAAAGAAGAGAACATATTTTAAATCCCGAGTTAATTTTCTAATTGAAAGCAATTTTTTTAGTGATTTTAGGCATAATAAGCACATTAGAAAGAGCAGAGAGTTAGAAATATGAGAATCACCAACATGAGTAATAGGGAGTTGAAAACCATTACCAACAATGATGCAGCCACAACCATTATAGGGTGTCAAATAATCAACATTACCGGGGGATGATGCCGTGTACTTTGTGGCACCATAGTCTACAATCCACTTGAAGCCATGATACTTACATCCTGAGATACCAATGAAGTGGGCCATATTCCAAAGTAGAGAACCTTAATTTGCAGCAAAGGCACACAATTCGGTCCAAATTGAAGCAAAGTTGGGTGCACGTGAAGGATGACACAAGCGTGGATCAGATTTGCGCGTGAGGATGACACGCAGGAGAAGTTACTGCACATGTGATGGCCAGTCGCGCGTGAGTCAACATGCCGCTGTGAAGGAAACTTGCCATCGTTGAAGTTTGAAACATGTCGATGGGAAAAACTGAAAACAAATTTCTTCTACCGTTGTGCACAATCGAAGTAGAGACCGCCGCTACCAGAGAAAAACTCCGCCTGGAGAGACGGTGGAAGAACGCTACGAGGAATGGAGAATCCCGTTCGGATACAACGTGTCCATAGGGTAAAGATCTAGAAACCACAGGAGAGAAACCAAGAATGGAGTGTCTCCACAAGAAGCTTTTGACGGAATTAATGGCCGGAGTAGAAGACCAGATATGTTGGGAATTTTCCAAAGACTAACTGGAACTTAGCCGAAAAAGAAAGCCGGAGACTGGCTGGAACTTGGCCAGAAAAGGAGTGAGTGTTACAGTAATGAAAATGAAAGAGATGGAGAAAGGGTCAGACCCAAGATCGGTGAGGCTCTGATACTGTGAAAGAGTAAATTTTCCAATAATTTATTTCATGTAATGATCAGCAATATGAAGAGTACAAGAAATCTAGAGGTTGAGTTATACTAGAACTCTAACCCTAGAATATCTACTAGAATCACCTAATGTAGTCATCAAGTTAGCTTATTCTAACAATGCATAACAAAAACATAAAAAATCAAGCAAGCTCCAAATCACACTAATAAAACTTTCTTGAGCACATGATTTTCCTCTTGATCATGATGATCACCACCTTCAACCCTCCCATTAATCTCCTCCTCCTCTTCATTCTTCTCTCCTTATAAAACTTAAGAAACTTCTACCAGTTTGCGCACATAAGATAGACGAATAAGTTAATGGTCGTGAGCCTTGCGAGGAGGAAGTAAAACTTATCGATACAGCCAGAATTGAGGTCCCTGGGGATCTAACCAGGCATATCTCCCTTCTTCATTATATGTATCACTGTTAACCAGCATGCTTCTAACAAAATTGCCAAGAGAAATGTAAGCCATACAAAGAGAGCTCCCAAAGCTCTTGATCCCATCAGGAGCTTGGCTGCTAAAGCACTTTAGTTACCCTACATACACGAACACCTCTAAATCCCCAACAAGAACGTACTGAGGAATCTTCCAGAAAATTCTCAAAGAGTTTAATTAGCATGCCTATAAAACATTTTGCACTAAAATAAATAAATTGCACGCAAATTGATGAAAGAATAAATAGAGTAGGATTGGGAATACTATCATCATGCTAATTAATAAAGGCCTAAGGAAGGTTAACAAAGGCCTAATTTGAGTAGTATTAGGAATCCTATCATCATATGCCTCACAGTCCATAGTCCTTCTCCTCCTCCTCCTCCTCCTCAAAAATCTTTCCCCCGAGCTTTGGGTTCTTATACCAATTTGCACAGGAAATGTAGACCACCAAATATAGTATAGTCAGACCAGCCAAGAGGAAGAAGAAGTTGTCTAGATGACCTGTGTTTAGGTTCACCAGGATCTACCCGGTTGTATCTCCCTTGGTCGATATCTTCATCACTATGCTTACGAGCAAGTTGCTGACGTAGTTTCCTAGAGAGATTGATGCCGTGCAGAGTGCATGATGTGCTCAATTTATATCTCATTTTAAACACATTCAAACTATAATTATGTAATAGATTAGTTACTTAATTGAAAAGAAATTATCATTTTATCAATTAAGGGGCTAGGATGAACTCATCTGTTTTATATCCTATTTTTTTAATTTATGAAGTATTTTAGATCTTGTTCAAGTGATCGGGTTTGGAAGAGATCAAGTGCTGAAGGGAAAAATGAAGAAACTAAGAGATTGGAAGAACAACACCAATTTATATTTGTAGAAACTGAAATGATAGTTTCTTCATTGCGGGTCGCAAGACACTGCTGCTGCCTGCAGGCCAGTCAACGGGAAATAATGCGGGTAAAAAAGGAAGCATTATGGGCCGCTGAGACGTCCTGCAGCCCGCAGCAATGCTGGGTTAAAGCCCTTCTTCTTTCACTTTTAGCCTATTTTGTTCCATAACTTTTCTCCTCTCTACAAAATCCTAGTTTACATTTATTTCTTCATCATTTCTCCAATGTTTACCATGGATTTTAGTTCTTTTATTATGAGTTTAGCTAATCTAGGCTAAATATACTCTTGGAAGCAATTGGTAAGCATTTCTAAATATGAATTTATGAGATTTTATTTATCCTATTTTGTACTTTGATTATCAAGTATATTTTGTGCTTTCTTATGTAGTTAATGCACGATTTAAACTAGGATGATCAACTAGTTGATGATTGTGGGTTAATTGTTTGCTAGTCTTTTGGTCAAACCCGAAAGACTTTGACTTTTTGTAGATGTAATTATCGTTAGTTGATGTTAGGTTATAATTGGGTGTGAAAACTAATTATGATTATTGATTGATGAAATTTCTTAGTTTTGAGATGAATTTGAATGAGTTTGACTAATTATCAATGTGCCTCACTGATAACGAATAGCATGAAAGCTGATCCTCTTAGACGTTATTAGTATATATATATTTGTGCTATCCTGATATTTCTCGCTTGTAGGATATTGTGTTAATTTTATTGGTTCTCCATGTGTATTGCTATTCTCAGGGAATTCTATGACGTCGATCGTCTAGGGTGACCCAAGGGTAAGTGTTATTGTGTGGCGCTGATCGCCCACTCTAATTATAACCGAGGAGAGGTGAGAAATATCTTCACCCGAAAGGTGTTCATAAGTTCTCCTCAATATTTGATTAATGCATAAAAATAGGTTAATTAATCGATGATCAAAGGATGACTAGAAATGTAAACCAATTGCGCCCCAAACTCGTTATCATCTTAATTACATCTTTCATGCTAGTGTGTTTGTAGTTATAATTTTTTTCTATAAGTGTTCGTTAATTTAGCTATTTAAAGTATTCTAACACAATATCCTACAAGTGAGAAATATCGAGATAGCACAAATATATCTACCAATAACGACTACGAGGATTGGCTTTCATGCTAATCGTTATTTGTGAGCCACATTGATAATTATTCAAACGCATTCAAATTCATCTCAAATCTAAGCAATTTCGTCAATCAATAATCATAATTAGTTGTCACACCCAATTATAAACTAACATCAACTAACGATAATCACATCAACAAAAGTCAAAGTATCTTGGGTTTGACCAAAAAATTAGAAAATAATTAACCCACAATCATCAACTAGTTGATCATTCTCGTCTAAATCATGCATTAACTACACAAAAAAACACAAAATATACTTGATAATCAAAGCACAAAATAGGGGAAATTGTATCTCACAAATTCATACTAGAAATTGTTACAAATTGCTCCCAAGAGTATATTTAGCCTAGATTTGTTAAACTCATAACAAAAGCACAAAAATCCATGGTAAACATTGGAGAAATAATGAAAAAAAAGAAGGAATGAATGCAAACTAGGGTTTTGAAGAGGACAAAATTTGTGTCTTCAATGGGGGAGAGATGGAGGGTATTTATAGTCTAAGAATTAAAAAAGAAAAGTAATAAATTGGTTGTTGGGCTCTTTGTCATGGACCGTGTCAAATTGACACTGGTCGTGTCCACTGATCGTGTTAAATTGACACTGGCTATGTCAAGTGTTCTGCCCAGTTTCTACCAATTTTCAGAATAATTGGCCTTCTCTTCTAACTTTCGTCGCCTCTTCAATCTCGAACTCTTCAAACCCGAACTCTTCAAAAGTAGTATTCAAAATGATCTTCAAAACAGATCATAAATAAAAAAATTAGGACATAAAACATGTGATATCATCCTAACCATGTAATTGACAAAATATCAATTTACTTCAAATTAAATCCTTAATCTATTACAAAATTAGACTTCGAATATGCAAAAAATATGATATATATTGGGCACATCAACACTCCTACTAACTCATGTTTTAGAATACTCTGCTCTTAAACTACGTACTGGTAGAACTGTATTTATTTTTAACTTATTAAATATTTTATAAAACACAAAATCTTGTTTTATATTGTCTAACCATTCGATGAAATTGATTTATAATTAATATATTTATTGATGCAATTTTATGTTTATTTATATTTATTGTATTAAAATTTGTATAATTTTAAGAATATTTTAAATTATATCATAAATATAAATAATTATAATTTAACATAAAATTATCAAAACAATTTGTTTATAATTAGTGTTATTGTTAGAGGATCTGACAAGAGACATTCTATTTACAAAGTTAATTAATAAAAATTATTATTATGATCATAATTAATTATTTAGTGTCTATGGTCGATAGTGCCCTGGAAAAGACTAAATGAAATGTGAAGAAACGAAAGTAAATTGTGTTAGTTTTAGTGGTATTCCACACTCTCTATAACAAAGAGATTAAAGGTTTAAATCATACATCTGTCAAGAAATGTGAATATTAGAGCAGTTTTTTGATAGGGATTGCCCAATGTAATGGGACTGTATCGATGGTCCCTGTTGTAATTCCCCAACCTCTAGGTAATTAATGAAGGTAAGATTGCAGTGGTTCCGATTTCGGTGGCGGAGATTGTTTGGAGGTTCATTGGTGGTACGGTGTTTGAGTTTCTCAGGAGGGCGTCCCTAACTATTCAAAATGAATGGAAGTTCAGACTACATTGAACTTTAACAGATCTAGATTAGATCTTAAAGTTGGATGTTAATATGTAATTTGGTTTCTTGTATTTT
The DNA here is from genome assembly GCA_032355605.1 of Rubia tinctorum. Taxonomy (NCBI): domain Eukaryota; kingdom Viridiplantae; phylum Streptophyta; class Magnoliopsida; order Gentianales; family Rubiaceae; genus Rubia; species Rubia tinctorum. Next base: position 18,597 of record JAULKM010129429.1, read on the forward strand.
ATCTTTTAAAAAATACAAATTGAAGAAACAGAAGGCGCCTCTTAGTCGTATCTATAAGCCCGGGGAAGGTTGAAAAAGCCAAAAAAGGCAACTGCTATATTTTCTCTCTCGTTTCATGTTTTAGTGATTTTTTAAAAACACAGTGGGCTATTTTTCATAATTAGGATGGTAAACCGTCGTTACAACAGTTTGAACATTGTGCTCGTCCGTTACTGCTAACCTATCAACTTTTACAATTGTGAGCCATGAAAACACCATAGCTAGAAATTTAATTTTCCTAAATATTTGCTTGACGTTTGGGGTACCTCTGGGTATTTCTTTATGTATCGAAATGCATTTTCGCAATCTGATTTGATTGTAAACGGAAAAAAAACACTCTCTCTAGATTTGAGATCGACTTTCTTTGTTTCACTGGGACAAACATTCTCCAGCAAAGCCAAATCCAAGGCTTGAAAACCAGAAGCCGATCCTAGAAACATTTTACCACAAAACCTTCCCTTGTCCAAAGAGTCAATCTGTCCCATTAGCAAGAGAAGCAATAAACCTATGCCAACACACAAAGCAGCACATAAACACCAGAAAAATCCAAAAACACAACAGTTCTACTTTTAACCCAGGTCCCAAACTAACTTTTCAACACAAACCAAATGACCAACCCCACCAAGCGCGGAAAGTTCTTAAACGTACCTACCAACAAACAAAAACCAAAAAGCACATGGAATATATGAACCGTAGGATTTTTTAGGATCATTGATTGGATGACTCGTGACATGGCTCCGTGTTCTCGGAAGAGCACCGCGATATTTCTTTCTGTGCTGAACTCAATAGGGATATATACAAGCCAGCAAGAAGGGGGCCTATACTAACCGGCAATGAAGATGACTACAACAATGGTTTGTGCAACTACGCTGAAAAAACTGGTTTTACCGTTTTAGTAAATTTAACCTTTAATCCTATGTTCCAACGTAGGTTAAGCTAACCAAGTATGTAAAGTAAATGAATGCAAGACACACAACTTGGTTACGCAGTTCGGTGAAATCCACCTACGTCTGCGGGGCCTAGCCCAGTTCAGAATA
>JAULKM010129449.1:0-19669 GCA_032355605.1 Rubia tinctorum
TTTGGAAGTGGAAATCCATTGCCCCCAAGGCTTTGTCTTTGTAGTTTTTACTCTTTTTCTTAGGTTGTTGCATGATTTGCATAGTTACTTGACTTTGCTAGTTTTGTTGTTTTTACTTTCATAACTTAGGAAACCGACCAACCACAACCCCCTTTTACTTGCTTTTATATATGTGTATATATATCTAGGCCTATACTCGCCCATGTATGCATGAACCCTTAGGAATATCCCTCTTCTCTGTGGACGACCCCGACTTGCCGAACTATCTACTTAGTTATATTTAGTAAGCATTTTGGGCTTATAAATTGTATCTTTGAGAGGTACTACGACGACCTCCCAATATACCTTCCACCTCTTATCCAGTGGAAGAAAATGATTTTATGGGTACTATAAAATTTTCTTCGCAACATAAATGGATTGCCTAAATTAATCCGTTAATTGATAAAACTATAATTAATAAAAATGTTCCAACTCTTATAGATTCAGGTGCAGATTTAAACTATATTCGGGAAGGTTTGATTCCATCAAAATATTTTGTAAAAACCACTCTAAAAATAACTGGTGCAAATGGAGGTAATTTACAAGTTTCTTATAAATTACCCAGTGCCTATATTTGTCATGATAAGGTATGTAGTGAACAAATTTTTGTTTTGGTAAAAAATTTGGCACAAAAATTTGGCAAATGATATTATTCTTGGGCTATCACTTATAAATGGGTTAATGCCTCTAAACCATAAAGATGAGAAGTGTTTCTCATGAACATACCAAGGAAAACCCATTACCATCCGTTGGATTCCAGATTAGAAAAACAATAATATACTTTCTCTTGTGCAAAATAAAAAACTACATTTATGTTATTTACAACAAGAATTAATGACTTTCAATATTATTGATCAATAACAAAATCCTAAATTACAGGATAAGATTCAAAGTATTGAACATGATTTTTCAATCTCCATTTGTAATGATTTACCAAATGCCTTTTGGGATAGAAAGAAACATATTGTTTCCCTTCCTTATGAAGAATACTTTAATGAACAAAATATTCCTACTATGGTAGACCTTGTCGAACAAGGAATATTTAGAAATTTGTAAAAAAGAAATTTTTGATTTGATAGAAAAAAGACTTTATGTCCTTCCAGTACCCCTTGGAGCTGCAATGCATTTTATGTTAATGAACATAGTAAGCATGAGCGTGAAACTCCAAGATTGGTGATTAATTATAAACCTTTAGAAAAAGTTTTAAAATGGATTAGGTATCCAATACCTAATTAAAAAAGATTTATTGGATAGATTATATCAATCCAACATATTTTCAAAATTTGATTTAAAATCAGGATTTTGGCAATTTCAGGTTAATAAATCTTATAGATATAAAATTGCCTTTACAGTACCATTTGGCCATTACAAATGAAACGTAATGCCTTTTGGTTTAAAAAATGCTCCTTCTGAATTTCAGCATATCGTGAATGATATATTTAATCCTTAAAGTGATTTTATTGCTATTGTCAAGTGTGTTCTGAAATTCCAGGATGATCTTTACAATACAAAGTTTTAAAAAAGAACAGACTGTAATGCAGACAAGTTCATGTTTCAAAAAGATTTTAAACAAGACGTTTCCATACAAATATTTTCAAGATGGCATGCCTATTTGGCCCCATTGAATTTTGAAATTCAATATCTTAAGGGAAAAGAATACTCATTACCAGATTTTCTAACTCGTGAATATCTGCAGGTATAACCTCATGGGTCCCATGTGGACTACACCCACTCCTCGTAGGGGTAGAGGAAGAGGGAGAGGCAGAGGCCCCGGTCAAAGCTGAGGTAGGGGAGGGAGTAATACTCCACAAACTCCTAACATTCCAAGAGTCATACTCACGGAAGCAAGCTTATCAAGCCAGTAACATGATTCATATATCCAAAGACTCCAAAATTTGGAGAATGAAAGGCATCAATATTTGATGTGATCCCACGAGGAAATAATCATTTACTTATCCCATGAAGATAAGAACTACCTCAATGACCCATGGCCTCTAATAAACCGGCACGCAGAAAATTTCTTTTATCCTTTCAAAGAAGAGAAAAACATGATGTACTATGAATACATCCTTATATAGTATTTTACAAAGAGTGGGTACAAGTGGCACCATGTGTTACTCCCAACAATCCTTCTGATTATATCGAAGGACCTGCATCATTGTTTTTGTTTATGCAGACGGTATCCCATGGATATGGAAATGGATCCCTAAAGCGGGAAAGAACTTTCAAGGCTTTGTTTGCCTAAAGAGGAAATTCCTTGCTAGGTTTTGGAACAAGCTTATGGAACAAGCTAGGGAGTATCTATTGAAGAAGTATGGTTCTTCATCAGAGGAAGAAATTACTTCCTTGATTAAGTCCATAAAATCTGTTTATAACAGGAAGGACAAGTGGATAACACAGATTCATTTTTCTCCAACCTGGAGAAAGCGATGAGAATGAAGAATCCTCAAGTTTCAGAAAAATATCTGATGACATCTTACCTTGATAAGGTTAAAGCTAATTTCATAAAAAAAATTATAAGAAAGGTGGACGACAACCTATATTCTGAGCCATCCACCTTCGCATCACAAGACGCTCAAGATGATAATCCCTACGGATGTCTAGCTGGAGAATCACAGCCACCAGAAGAGGAACCAACAGCAAAAGACCTCTTCAACAACCTAATAGGAGAAGTGTTGCTAAAAGCAAAGTCCAAGAAAATAACTCAAGGAAAACAAAAGATTCTGGAATAATCAGCTCCGTCAATGGAATGAAGACCCCACAACCAACAATCACAAAGTGCGTGGAGAGAAGGCTCTACTCCATCAATCAGTGGAGTAGGACGAAGACCCCACCTCATCAATTATGAAGTTGGTGGAGAAGACTAGACATATTGATCCCACCAAAAATTTAATAAAGTTACCTTTAACTTTAATAAATTTTAACTTTAATAAAGTGTCTTTATTAAAGCTACTTTAATAAAGTAGATTCTTTTGTAAAGTTTTTCGTTTTATTCAATCATTCAAAAAGTGGGTCTGTCCACTTTAATAATTGACTTTGCCTGCCCTTCACTTATAAAAGGGGAGCTCTCTCATTAGATAGGAACCAAGCCTTGGAACCCTTATACCAAACATTGTAAATTCCCTCAATAAAATACATAGTATTTTCACTGCTCCATCGTATTGGTATAATCAATGTACTCTTTCTTTTTAATTTTGTTTCTATGTTTTAATTTTATGATAGGTTAATAAGCCTATACTATCTGAAAATGCTTTTTCTCCTGATGCTCTTGTTAGAGTAAGGTTAATAGATTAAATTCAAAGTCCGGTTTCAAAGAAGTATTATCTAGGTGTTACTTAGTTACATGATTGTCGTGCGGGTGCCCATGTCAAGCAGCCAAAGCCGGGGATAGGCGTTCAGGTAAGTTGTGAGCCATTTTAGCATTTGACGGAGTTTTAACTAGGTTAGTATGAATTTGAAGTAAATCTAGTAGTTGAAGACAATGAAGAAAACCACAGTCATGTTCAGGATTTCCCTCTAACCAGAGACAAACCAATTGTCCTATCCCAGCCCAAGAAAATAAAGAAGGAATGGGATCAATTTAAAGAGTTGGGCCTTGATAAGTTTAAAAAGAAGGCGTGAGAGGAGTCTTCTCAGGACTTTACTCAACTTTAGAAGAAATACGAATTGATCGGAATGAAGATAGTAATGAAGTAATCCACATTGATGATGAGGTGTTCAATCTACCTAATGAGAAGCAGCTGAATACAATTGCAGAGCTGGTGGTGGATCTCACTGAAGGTTTGCCGGTGGTTGTCCCAAAATAACCCCTTGAAGCCACATGAGGTCCGTATCGTGGAAAATCAGGAGATTCATCCTAATCCTCACACAGAATAACCTCAGCAGGCTGAGTTAATCCAATCAACAAGAGATCACTTTCCTTATGGAGTTTAGAGTTCGGGTTCCATATTCAGCCGCCAATTGCTATGTTCAAGATGAAGGATCTCAGCATCGAGCTGGATGCGGGTTCACGTGTGTTTTTAATAGAGTATTGCCCAGGAGATGATAATGGCACAAAGGAGGAGGATGATCAGGAGCAGATCCCCATGCATTTGACACAGTTCTTTCCCATCGAGCCACAACCAGCATTTCCTCAGGTTATGCCACCACAACCTAGGAAGCGACCCTTAGCGTCACTGTCTTCTTTTGATCAGGTATTTGGAGAACTACCCCCTCATCATGGGATATTTATCATTCACTAGGAGGCATATTATTCTGCATAGTATATGCTAGCAGTTCTTATAGGCACAACGTCTCTCACAACTACAATGACTTTGCGCAGTCTAGCGGTCGTGGGTTCCCGCTTAACCCAAGCTTAGAGCCTCACATGCACAGTATTTTGGACCATTTTCAGTAGAAGGATCACTCTTGGCATCACCCTCAGTTTAGCCCCTTCCGGGAGCATAAGTCACCAGGTGATGAGTCAGCTTTCTCATATCCTATGTTGACTCATCTGCCATATGGGGCGGATTGGGCATAGTCTTTGGGTAACTCCATTTTTAGGGTTAGGCAAGATGTTTATAGGCTTGGTGCGTAGCTGGACTACCACGAGTGGAATAAGGTGGAAATATTTAATAGGATCGATGGTCAGCTGTACAATTAGAGGGAAAATATGTGATACCTGCAAGAGGCACTCGGGAGATCAATGAGTAGTAGCTGAGGACATCAGGCATCGGAGAGGGATACTACCATCAAGATCTGTGGTGGCAGGGGCAAGGAGCCAGATGCCGGATACGAAATTCAGCATCTCTCGATGTTTCCAACTCTTTTCTTGGTTATATGCATTGGGGACAATGCATAAACTAAGTGTGGGAGAGGGGTTGGAACACCTCTATGGTAGCATCTCCTATTCTTATGTTCTAGCTTATGATACTGGTTTGGATGACTGTTTCACCTTGTTTTTTTGTACTTTCCCACATTTGGATGTTTGAACTTTTGGTCTTTTTTTAAGGTGTGATGGTACGTTTTGTAGTTTGTTTTGGCTGATGTGTTTTTGAAACTGGGGTTGTAAAATACATTTATAAAATGAAATCGCCTAAATGAATTCATAATGTTGCAACACATGAAATGAGATACTTGTAGAGGTTGAATACTTAGGAAACAAAATATTACATGCAAAATATACCACAAGAAATTAAAAGGCATGGGAGGATTTAAATTCATACAAACAAAACTCAACAGCCCGAACAAAATATTTTTTGTTTCATTTCATACTTTTTCGAACTTCTTGAAATAGTAAAAATACAATTACTACAGAAGAAAGAAAGAAAGTTTTATTATTCTACTTCTGGACTCATAAAAAAATTGGGAAAATGTAAAGGAGAGGGAGTTGGGAAAAAAGTGGTATGATGATAAATTGACACAAAAATACATATGTATATATTGTGTTGTAAAGATATTAAACTTAAAACTCTACATATATAGTTGAATTAAAACAAAATTTTATTGAAGTTCAATTTTCATATATGATATAAAATGAGAATAAATGCAAATACGATTGAATAAAGAAAAGGACGAATACATAATCTTGCACAACTCATATGCCTAGTTAAATAATAATCCTAAATAATTTTTGGTTTGTTAAACATTGATTGTTTTCAATCAAAAAAATAAATAAATAGATTAATTTATCTAGGCCAATTTTGAAAATAATTTCATAGCAATTTTATACAATTATATCCAACCCAAATGAATATTCATGCCATATTTAGACTTGTATCAATATACTAATTTCAAAATATTATATATATTACTACTAAAAGTAAAATTAATAACCATTAACACATATATTTTAAAACATAATACTTATCTAAAAAACACTAATATTCATGCTTTTAAAAAGAAAGAAAAAATAATAATTTATCAAATTTAACCCCTCAAAATTTATTAACCATATTAAAACTTTAAATGTCTAAAGTGTAGTAAGAACTCTTAAAGTGAGAATAAGAAATAAGGTATAAAAAAATATAAATAATGTGACAATTTGATGGTGAATTGGTAATAATTAAAAACTACCATACATATAATTTGTAGAGGAGGACAACAAGGACATGAACAAATACCCGCACCATACCCATCACTCATAGCAAATCTTAATTATACACCCACTTTGTCCTATCATTGTCAAAACGTTTCCATCACTGCCCTCATCTAATTGGATATGGGATGGATCTCCTAAAAAAATTGCCCCACAACTAGGAATTTAATAAAATTAGATACCCATTACCAGAATGAAACTGACTAGGGATTAGATTGAATTGATTGAACAATAGCTCAATCGATATGATTTTCAATTATTATTATTGGTAATATGTTGTGATAATTGATATTAATTATAAAGACATTAGTTAATATATCCCACCTAACCTACCAAACCGCTGGGTCCAACTAATATCGAATATTTTTAATGATAAATTAACTTGTGTTGATGCCACTTACAAATTACAATGTTCCCACCCATTAATATTAGAAGTAAATTCTAATTAAGCTGCTCAACTCAAAAATTAAATTTTATTCTTAGATTTCTTGCACATCCGTAGTCAAATTTCTGTGGTACGTTCTAAACCCCCACCCTAATTTCCAAATTTCAATTTGCATCATTGCACGCTCACCATAAGATTTTATCTACAAGCATTCGATATCGAACAAAGTGATACATTTTAGAACATTAATTACATATGTAGAAAACAATGATGGATTCAAAAATAAGTGAATCATATATATAACCAATTATAAAGGTATATTATCCAAAATTGGGGTAACCAAATCCGTAAACCGATAAATTTAACGATAATTTATTTAGTGATTTCTTACGTTTGATAGATTAGAATTTCCAAACCGACTAACCTCTCAACCCATCAGTTAAACAACCCTACCCACAATCATCCCCATTTCTAAGTTGACCATTTCTATGATTTATAACTGAGATGCCGATTTGATAGAAATAACACTTCATTAACAATAAAAAGCTAAAAATAGATTTAGATTGCACTTACCTATGTGATAATTGCAGGCGACGGTAATGGATGGGTGAAGTATGCTAATTAGTGGTCAGGATAAATGTTTTTATGAGAAATAAATAATATTATAAAATATATATGTTTAATGGTGTTATCCTTCGAGTACAACCTCTTAAAGTTTTTTTAGTCTCTTTACCTTAAATCTCAATGAATAAGTGGATTTAAAATTTTAAAATAAAAAAGGATGGAAATAAATTTTAAAAAAAACTTGAAAAGAAAATTCCGGTGGGGGAGGGAGGACATAGTGTATTGATCTATAATCGAAAATTATAATTATGAGAAATAAATGTATAATTTTGTATAGATGTATAAATTCATAATAAAATATTGACTATTAAAGTTATGATTACTTTTATTATCAAAACATCCTCCAAGGTGGATGGGAATTTTTATTGGGTCCTTCACAATGTTTAAAATTCTTATGAAATTTATTGTTTACAACAATGTTTTTTAGTATGAAATCTCAACCACCGCTTCATATAGGTTTTCCATAGAGTCTCGGGAAAGAAAAAATGATGAACATCTTGTTTGGAGATGGCTAGTTTTTGGATACGCAGTTTGGAGTTTCCGGTCATTCTTATTATTCATCTTATCAAGGTTCTTTATCTCTAGTGATGTCGGATTCTGTTTCGATTGTGACTCGAGCAATGATTAAGAAACTATCAAAACATTTAGAATATTGACAAAAAGATCTTGCTACTGATGACATGTAGATGGAACAAATGGGGAAAGCAGTAGGAGTGGATACCTAGTTGTAGCAACAAGCTAGTGCAATGGTTAACAACGTCATGTAGGCGGAGAAGACGAATGCAGAATCCGTTTTACAAGGTTTTATCCAGGGGCCTTTTAAAGTCACAATACCTTTATCGGATTCACCTGCTGCTGTTACTTGGGGCATCAAAAGAAAGTGGGAATTTATGAAGGAGAATAAGACTTGGAGCGGGTCAAAAAAGAAAGGTTGGCTGCAGAGGCGAACAAAAGGAAAATAGGACAGTTGGGTGGAGAAGAGCATATGGGAGTGCCAATGAAAAAAACCAAGGTTATGTTTAGGGAGTTCCCTCTCACCAGAGACAAACAAATGGTTCTATCCCAGCCCAAGAAAATAAAGCTAAAAATGGGATCAAGATAAAGAGTTGGGCCGTAATAAGTTTAAAAGGAAGACGTGAGAGGAGTCTTCTCAGGACTTTACACAACTTCAGAAGAAATACGAATTGATTAGAATGAAGATGGTAATAAAGTCATCCACATTGATGATGAGGTGTTCATTCTACCTAATGAGAAGTAGCTAAAAACAATTGCAGAGTTGGTGGTAGATCTCACTGAAGGTTTGCCGGTGGTTGTCCCAATACAACCACCTGAAACCACATGAGGTGTGTATCGTGGAATTACAAGGGTTTCAACTGAATCCTAGCATAAAATTACCTCAGCAGGATAACTAATTCCAATCAATAGGGGATCACTTTCCATGTGGAGTTTTAGGGTGCAAGTTCAAGTTAAGGATGCAGGATCTTGGCATTGAGCTACATGTGGGTCTACAGGTGGTTTTAAGAGAGTAGTAACCGGGAGATGATGATGGCACACAGGAGGAGGATGATTAGGAGCAGATCCTGGTGTATCCCGCACAGTTCTTTCCTGTGATTTTGAAATTCAATATCTTAAGGGAAAAGAAAACTCATTACTAGATTTTCTAACTCGTAAACATCTACAGGTATAACCTCATGCGTCCTACGTGGACTACACCTACTCCTCATAGTGGTAGAGGAAGAAACAGAGGTTCCAACCAAAGCTGAGGCAATGGAGGGAGTAATACTCCACAAATTCCTAACATTCCAAGAGTCATACTCGTGGAACCAAGGTCGTCAAGCCAGCAACCAGATTCATATATCCAATGACTCCAAAATTTTGAGAATGAAAGGCATCAATATTTAATGCAATCCCACGGGGAAATATTCATTTACTTATCCCATGAAGATAAGATCTACCTCAATGACCCATGGCTTCTAATGAACGGGTACGCGATTTTTTTTGCTATTCTTTCAAAGAAGGGAAAAATAGGACGTACTATGAATACATCCTTACAACAACAGGTTCAGCTGGCATCACTTCATTCATGAAAAATAATCCAGGAGTGGAAAAGAATTCTCAAAGTTCTATTTAAGGAAGATAATATCTTCTTATGAATGGGGTATTAGCCCATTCAGATCAAAGGAATTCATAATTCCAAGGACAAATAGAAAAATGGCCATTAATTACTTCGATTATATTGATTCTTTTACCCATACATTTTATTATTAAAATAAAAAACATGCTTATACATAGATGATTAAATTCAACCAATAAATTTTAAAACAAAACAAAAATGGCCAGAATATTCCTGGATGGATATTTCCATTATGGAATGTTATAGGACCTGATATTCAGATCTTACCAGACCCCTTATATGGGATTCTACAAAGAGTGGGTACAGGTGGCACCATGTGTTACTCCCAACAATTCTTCTGATTATATCAGAGGATCTGCATCATTGTTTTTCTTTATGTAGACAGGTATCCCATGGATATGGAAATGGAACCCTGAAGCAGGAAGGAACTCTCAAGGCATTCTATGCCAAAAGAGGAAATTCCTTGAAGAATCCATTGAAGAATTTTGGTTCTTCATTAGAGGAAGAAATTACTTCCTTGATTAAGTCCTTAAAATGCGTTTCTAACAGGGAAGGGCAAGTGGATATCACAGACTCATTTTTCTCCAACCTGGAGAAAGCGATGAGAATGAAGGAACCACAAGTTTCAGAAAAATATCTGATGACAGCTTACCTTGATAAGGTTAAAGATGATTTCATAAAAAAATTAAAAGCAAGGTGGACGACAGCCCATATTCCGAGTCATTCCCCTCCTCAATGAAGGATGCTTAAGATGATAATCCCTATGGATGTCTAGCCGGAGAATAGCAGCCACCAGAAGAGGAACCAACAACAGAAGACCTCTTTGATAGGCTAATAGGATCAGTGTTGCTAAAAGCAAAGTCCAAGGAGATAAATCAAGGAAAATAGAAGATGGTGGAATAATCAGCTCCGTCAATGGAATGAAGATCCTACAACCGACAATCGCGGAGTGGGCGGAGAGAAGGCTCCACTCAATTGATCAGTGGAGTAGGACAAAGACCCCACTTCATCAATTATGAAGTGGGTGGAGAAGACCATACATATTGATCCGGCCAAAACTTTAATAAAGTTAACTCTAACTTTAATAAAGTTTCTTTAATAAAGCTACTGTAACCAAAGATGCTTTAATAAAGTAGATTCTTTAACTTTTCGTTTTATTCATTTATTCAAAAAAATGGGTCTATCCACTTTAATAATTGATGCGGCCTGCCCATCACTTATAAAAGTGGAGCTCCCTCATTAGTTATGAACCAAGCCTTGGAACCCTTATACCAAGCATTGTAAATTTGCTGAGTAAATAATACAAGGTATTTTCACAGCTCCTCCGAACTTGGTACAACCCAGGTACTCTTTCTTTTTTAATTTTTCTTTCTTTTTAATTTTGTTTCTAATTTTTAATTTATGATAGGCTAATAAGCCTATACTATCCGCAAATGCTCTTTCTCCTTGTTTGATGCTCCTGTTAGAGTAATGCTAATAGATTAAATTCAAAATACAATTTCAAAGAAGTATTGTTTAGGTGTTACTTAGATTAAATTCGTGAAACGATTTCATTAAAATATTACTTAGTTACACGATTGTCGTGTGGATGCCCATGTCAAGCCGCTAAAGCCGGGGATAGGCGGGGCAAGTTTTGGGCCATTTCAGCATTTGACAGAGTTGTAACAAGGTTAGTATGGATTTGAAGTAAATTCGTGAGTTTAAGCTAAGTATTATCTAGATTAGTATGAACTTGAAGTAAATTCGTGAATCCATGTCTAGAGGCCTATTCGCCCCAGATGGTATCAGAGTTATGGTAGTAAAGAGTTATTTGTAGATAGTATAATTCATCATTAAAATTAGATGAGTTTAAATATTTTTAAACAAAATTATAAGCATAATATTGAGAATGATAGTTCGGAAGAATATGAACTTCTACAACAGCTCGATGAGCTGAACAAATGACAATTCCATCAGTTTTTATAAAGAAAATTTATAACTATGGTATTTTTGAGAATCTCAGGAATAGACATATAATTAAAAGTATTGAAGAATCTATCCAAATGGATAATAAACAAAAAACTATTCAGTAATTTTCTGATATTGATATTGAAATACACTAAAACATTATTACAAGTTTTTACATATTGGTTTAATGAAATTTGCTTTTAAACCTTTAACGATGGAGGGTCGTCCAGAAAGTTTTATGGCAGTTCTTAGGGATGCTAGAAACTTAGATTGGAGACAATCCTTGATGGGTACTATGCAATCTAGTTTGGCTGATGGTCCCATTTATTTTGATGTTAAACCGAATTTGATAATTTCTTTATCTGATCCAAATATTTTGCATGTTTTAACATTAATATTTAAAAGCTCATGGGTATAATTACATGCCAGAAATAGAAGTTATGTGTATTTATTATCGAATATAATTTTGTGTCTTGGATACTATGAATTTAAACTGCAAAATCATTGATGATAAAAGAAAGAGACAAACGGTTTTAATAGAAACCAATTTGGCCAATCGGTCCAAAATTATTACTCAATGACCAATTAGTTGGGATGAAATTGATTATCCAGATGACTAGAAAATTGAGAAAGTTGTTCCTTTCCATTTAATGACAGATACACAGATTGCTCAAGTAGTTCAAACTACAGAACGTAATATTCATCTTCAATTTTCTAAAGAAACACCTAAAATAGGTAGATCTATATCTTCTAATTATTATATTTCCCCTTTTGAAGACATTCCTAGATGTTCTACTTCAAGAGTATCTACATCTCGAGTTAATGAAGACATCTATCAGTTTTCATCTCCTTCTGAGATATCTCGAGAAGAACAAATTGGTAAAATTAGAATTAGTAATAACCAGATTCCACAAGGAATTAAAACTGAGCCTATAGATTCATCACCCAGTGATATGGGATATTCTGATTATTTTAAAGATGGATAAAAATGGGAAAAAGTTGATTGGAATAATATTCCACCTAAGATGTTAAACTATTCTCCTAGATCTAATCTTAGAAAAATCATCAAAGAATATTTTAACAGTGAAGATTATGATCCAATTAGAAAATGGTTTTTTCATTCTTCACATACGAAGAAGCATGCTCTATTAGAGCAATTTTATGAAGAGCTACAAGTCAAACAAGACTTTAAAAAGTCCTTAGGAGTTTATATCCTCCGGATGAGCCATTTATTTTGAAAAAAGGCAATAGCAATAATGATTTACAAGCTCAGTCTTTTATGAAAATTTTACATCAAACTCTAGCCAATGACCATACTATTGATCATATCAATAGTTTATTTAAATAAAATAATCATACAAACATTCATCTTAAAGTTATTGGTGAACAAATGAATTTGTTACATGAAAAAATTGATAAACTAAGATCTCTTATAAAGACTCAAAGAATTACAGATTCTAGTATTCCTCAGCAGGAAAAAATTCTAGAAGTTCTGACTAATATTCGACCACCTCTTTCTATGAATGGTATTACCCTGAAAAATAAAAATGATTCTTCATTAGAAAATCTTGAAGAAATTCTTTCTCAATTTAAGGAATTAAAAATTTCTACACAAAACCCTGGTATTAATAACCCAGTGGTTCTACTGTCAAAATGATAAATGACCAAATCCAAATTACTAATAGGAAAAGTAATTGGAAACATAAATTAGGTTAATAAAGATATTATTAACGTAGACCAACTCCTATGGATGTTTTAATCGAAGAATAGGCTTATAGGAATGATCCTACTGCCTATTTGGGTACTGAAATAGTTGAATGGAACATCGATGGAGGTTTCGATAGTCAAATTTTTAGAACATGCCATAAAATGATTATGTATGCTGCTGCTGCAAAAGGCAACAACCAGAGTAAGGCACATACTGCGCAAATGATCATTGCTGGTTTAACTGGTCAACTTAAAGCTTGGTGGGATAATTATCTCACCCAGGACCAAAAAGCTTCAATCCTTAATTCTTTTAAACATGAGGGTAATGAAGCAAAATGTAATGCTATTTTTACTTTAGTATTAGCACTATTAGAGCATTTTACAGGAATTTATTCTACTAATTATGATAATATTCGAACTCTGTTATAAAACCATAGATGTCCTACCCTTACATCTTTTAGATGGTATAAGGATGTCTTTCTTAGCAAAGTTTTAAACCTCCCAAAAGCTAATAGCAGTTTCTGGGAGGCCAGATTTCTTGATGGATTTCCCTCTCTTTTCGCTGAAAAGATTAAGAGAAGTTCAAGGAGAGAATATGGACGTTCTCAGATCCATTTGGATCTCTATTCCTATGGTCAATTATTAGGAAAATGTATGGACGAGGGCTTAGCTCTCTGTAATGATTTAAAATTACAAAAATAATTAAAAAAACATAAGTTGATAGAAAAAACCCAATTAGATGAATTCTGCCAATGATTTGATTTTGATCAACCATCCTCTCAACCAATGGTGAAAAAGAGGAGATATACATAAAAACCCCATAAAATGGAGTATTATAAGATATACAATTCTGATTCTTATAAAAAATATGCTGCTAAGAAAAGAGCAAAAAATCCAAAAAAAAGGTTATATCCCTAAAAGACAGAAAAAGTTACCCACATGCTATGCTTGTGGAGAAAAAGGTCACTATCCAAATAAGTGTTGTAAGAAAAAGGATAAAATTAGATCCTTGAACATAGATGACAGTACTGAGAATTAATTATTAAAAATGGATACTTCCTCTGATGATTCTGATAATTCTAAGGAAATCATAAGCTCCTCCGATTATGAGGGAATTTATTCTTATTCTACAGAAGAAGAAAATCTCTGTGCCTGCTCTTCAAAAGATAACTGTCAAGTTATTAAGAGTAAGGATGACACAGATGATGAGTTTTATAAACTCCAAGCTCAATTCTCTGACTTGAACATCAATATTATAAACGGTGATGAAGTTATTGAACTCCTGGAAAATATCCAGGATAAAACTCAAAAGGCTAAAATCCTAGAAGCTTTATTCAAAGTTCAGGAAAAAGAAAAACCTAAAAGAATCCCTTCAAAATTCAAAACAAGAATTGATCCTCCATATAATTTCTCAGCCATTGTAGAAGAAATACATAGAAAGAGGAGTCAGAACGGCCCTATTACCGTTCAAGAATTAAAAACAAAGATCTATGATCTCAAAAATGAAGTTTCTTTAATTCAAAATCAGCAGATTATTCTAGAAAACGGGATTATAATCCTTGAGTCAGAACAGGTGAATAACAACAATGATATACCTTCCACCTCTTATCCAGTGGAAGAAAATGATTTTATGGGTACTAAAAAAATTTATTCTCAACATAAATGGATTACCCAAATTAATCTGTTAATTGATAAAAATATAATTTACAAAAATGTTCCTGCTCTTATAGATTCAGGTGCAGATTTAAACTGTATTCGGGAAGGTTTGATTCCAACAAAATATTTTGTAAAAACCACTCGACAAATAACAGGTGCAGATGGAGGTAATTTATAAGTTTCTTATAAATTACCCAGTGTCTATATTTGTCACGATAAGGTTTGTATTGAACAAAAATTTGTTCTAGTGAAAATTTTGGCAAATGATATTATTCTTGGGCTATCACTTGTAAATGAGTTAATACCTCTAAACCATAATGATGAGAAAAGTTTCTCCCGAACATACCAAGGAAAACCCATTACCTTCCCTTGGATTCCAGATTATAAAAATAATAATATACTTTCTCTTGTGAAAAACAAAAAACAACATTTATGTTATTTGCAATAAGAATTAATGACTTTAAATATTATTGATCAATTACAAAATCCTAAATTACATGATAAGATTAAAATTATTGAACATGATTTTTCAATCTCCATTTGTAATGATTTACCAAATACTTTTTAGGATAGAAAGAAACATATTGTTTCCCTTCCTTATGAAGAAGACTTTCATGAACAAAATATTCCTACTAATTCTAGACCTTGTCAAATGAACAATGAATATTTAGAAATTCGTAAAAAAGAAATTTCTGATTTGATAGAAAAAAACTAATATGTCCTTCCAGTTCCCCTTGGAGTTGCACTGCATTTTATGTTAATGAACATAGTGAGCAGGAGCGTGGAACTCCAAGATTGGTGATTAATTATAAACCTTTAAAAAAAGTTTTAAAATGGATAAGGTATGCAAAACCTAATAAAAAATATTTATTGGATAGATTATGTCAATCCAACATATTTTCAAAATTTGATTTGCAATCAGGATTTTGGCAAATTCAGGTTAAAAATTCTGATAGATACAAAACTGCCTTTACAGTACCATTTGGCCATTACGAATGGAACGCAATGCCTTTTGGTTTAAAAAATGCTCCTTCTGAATTTCATCATTTCGTGAATGATATATTTAATCCTTAAAGTGATTTTATCATTGTTTTATTGATGATATTTTGATGTTTTCGAAAACCATTCAAGAGCACATAAAGCATCTTGAAATTTTTAAGAAATTAATAATTACAAATGGTTTGGTTATATCCATGTCAATACTGCATATTTTCCTAACGAAAATTAAAATTTTGGGTCATGTCATTGATCAAAGGAAAATTACTCCAATCACAGGAAGTATAGATTTTTTTCTCAAAATTTCCCGATGAGATTCTTGAAAGAACTGAATTACAAAGATTTTTTGGGAAGGCTGAATTATATTTCGCTTATTATAAAGATCTATCATTAGATGTAGATTTCTTATATGACAGACTGAAAAATCTGCCTCACTATGGTCTGAAATTAATACCAAGGCAGTTCAAAAAATAAAAACGAATGTTCAAGCTTTACCATGTCTTACGCTTGCAAACCCAGATTGGGGAAAGAATATTGAAACTGATGCTTCTGATATTGGTTATGGAGAAATTCCTAAACATATAAATCCCAAAACGAAACAGGAGTATTTAGTCAGATATTATTCTTGAAAATGGACTAATAGTCAAAAGAATTAAGCTACTATAGCCAAAGAAATTGTTGCTATAGTCAAGTGTGTCCTGAAATTCCCGGATGATCTCTACAATACAAAGTTTTAAAAACGTACAGACTGCAATGCTGACAAGTTCACGTTTCAAAAAGATTTTAAACATGATGTTTCCAAACAAATGTTTGCAAGATGGCAGGCCCATTTGGCCCCATTTGATTTTTAAATTCAATATCTTAAGGGAAAAGAAAACTCATTACCAGATTTTCTAACCCGTGAATATATGTAGGTATAGCCTCATACGTCTCACGTGAACTACAACTACTTCTTATAGGGGTAGAGAAAGAGGAAAAGGCTCCCGCCAAAGCAGAGGCAGGGGAGGGAGTAATACTCCACAAACTCCTAACATTCCAAGAGTCATACTAACGAAAGCAAGCTCATCAAGCCAGCAACTAGATTCATATATCCATAGACTCCAAAATTTAGAGAATGAAAGGCATCAATATTTGATGTCATCCCATGATGAAATAATTATTTACTTATCCAATGAAGATAAGACCTACCTCAATGACCCATGGATTCTAATAAACCGGTACTATGAATACATCTTTACAGCAACAGGTTCTGCTGACATCACTTCATTCTTGGAAAATAAACCAGGAGTGGAAAAGAACTTCTCAAAGTTCCATTTAAGGAAGATAATATCTCCTTATGAATGGGGTATCAGCCCATTCAGATAAAAGGAATTCATAATTCAAGGGACAGACAAAAAAATGGCCTTTAATTACTTTGATTATATCGAGGCTTTTACCCATACATTTTATTATGAAAATAAAAAAACATGCTCATACATGGATGATTCAATTCAATCCAGAAATTTTCAAAAATAGCCGAAATGGCCAGAATATTCCTTGATGGACATTTCCATTATGGAGTTTTATAGGATCTGATATTCAGATCTTACCAGACCCTTATATGGGATTATTTAAAGAGTGGGTACAAGTGGTACCAGGTGTTACTCCCAAAAATACCTCTGACTATATAAAAGGATCTGTATCATTGTTTTTCTTTATGCAGACTCGTATCCCAGGGAAACGAAAATGGATTCCTGAAGCAGGAAAGAACTTTCAAGGCATTCTTCTCTTAAAGAGGAAATTCCTTGCTAGGTTTTGTAACAAGCTTCTAGACCAAGACATGAAGAATCCATTGAAGAAGTATGGTTTTTCATCAGAGGAAGATATTACTTCCTTGATTAAGTCCTTAAAATCTATTTATAACAGGGAAGGGCAAGTGGATAACACAGACTCATTTTTGTCCAACTTAGATAAAGCGATGAGAATGAAGGATCCTCAATTTTCAGAAAAAGATCTGATGACAGCTTACCTTGATAAGGTTCAAGCTAATTTCATAAAAAAATTAAAGGCAAGGTGGGCGACAGCCCATATTCCGAGTCATCCACCTTCTCAACGAAAAACGCTAAAGATGATAATCCCTATGGATGTCTAGTTGGAGAATCGCAGCCACCATAAGAGGAACCAACAGCAAAAGACCTCTTCGACAGCCTAATAGGAGCAGTGTTGCTAAAAGAAAAGTCGAAGGAGATAACTCAAGGAAAACAAAAGATGCTGGAATAATCAGATCCGTCAATGGAATGAGGACCCTGCAACCGACAATCACGAAGTGGGTGATGAGAAGGCTCTACTCCATCAATCAGTTGAGTAGGACGAAGACTCAACCTCATCAATGGTGGAGAAGACCAGACATATTGATCCCGCCACAACTTTAATAAAGTTAACTTTAACTTTAATAAAGTTAACCATATCAAATTTTCTTTAATAAAGCTACTTTAACCAAACCTGCTTTAATAAAGTAGATTCTTTTTGTAAAGTTTTTCATTTTATTCAAGAATTCAAAAAGTGGGTATGTCCACTTTAATAATTGACGAGGCCTGCCCTTCACTTATAAAAAAAACCCCTAATTAGTTTGAAACCTAGCCTTGGAACCCTTTTACCAAGCATTGTAAATTCCCTCAGTAAATAATACATAGTATTTTCACAGCTCCTTCACATTTGGTACAACCCATGTACTCTTTCTTTTTAATTTTGTTTCTATGTTTTAATTTTAGGATAGGTAAATAAGCCTATACTATCTGAAAATGCTCTTTCTCCTTGTATGATGCTCCTGTTAGAGTAAGGCTAATAGATTTAATTCAAGATACAGTTTCAAAGAAGTATTGTTTAAGTATTTAAATTCGTGAAACAGTTTCATTCAAATATTACTTAGTTACATGATTGTCGTGCGGGTGCCTATGTCAAGCCGCTAAAATCGGGGATAGGCATTCAGGAAAGTTTCGTGCCATTTTAGCATTGGACAGAGTTGTTTGGATTTGAAGTAAATCCGTGAGTTGAAGACAATGAAGAAAACCAAGGTCGTGTTCAAGATTTCCCTTTAACCAGAGAAAAACCTGTTGTCCTATCCCAACCCAAGCAAATAAAGAAGAAATGGGATAAGGTTAAAGAGTTGGGCCTTGATAAGTTTAAAAGGAAGACGTGAGAGGAATCTTCTAAGGACTTTACTCAACTTTAGAACAAATACGAATTGATCAGAATGAAGATAGTAATGAAGTTATCCACATTGATGAGAAGGTGTTCAATCTACCTAATGAGAAGCAGCTGAATA
The DNA here is from genome assembly GCA_032355605.1 of Rubia tinctorum. Lineage (NCBI taxonomy): Eukaryota > Viridiplantae > Streptophyta > Magnoliopsida > Gentianales > Rubiaceae > Rubia > Rubia tinctorum. The sequence continues at coordinate 18,869 of JAULKM010129449.1, forward strand.
CAATTGCAGATATGGTGGAAGATTTCATTGAAGGTTCGTAGGAGGTTGTCCCAAAACAACCACCCGAAGCCACATGAGGTGTATCGTGGAAAATCAGGGGATTCATCCTAATTGTCAAACAGAATTACCTCAGTAGGCTGATTAAATCTAATCAACTGGAGATCACTTTCCTTATGAATTTTAGTGTGCAGGTTCAAAATTCAGCCTCTAATTCCTATGTTCAAGATTAAGGATCTCAGCATCGAGCCGGATGCATGTTCACATGTGCTTCTAAGAGAGAACTACCCATGAGATGATAATGGCACATAGGAGAAGGATGATCAGGAACAGATCCCGGTGCTTCCCACACAGTTCTTTCCCATCGAGCCACAACCAGCATTTCCTCAGGTTATGCCACAACAACCTAAGGAGCAACCCTTAGCATCACCACATTCTTTTGATCAGGTATTTGGAGTACCACCCCCTCATCATAGGCTATTTATCATTCACCAGGAGGCATATTATTCTGCATAGCATGTGCTAGCAGTTCTCATTAGCACAACGTCTCTTACCACTAAAATGACTTTGCGCAACATAGAAGCTGATCTGACCTCAAATGCATGTGTTTTCCGGAGCATTTAACAGCTCTTTTATAATCATTTTGTGGTAAGATTGCTAGATTTAGGTAGGTTTACAACATAAGGGGTTTAGATGACCGTTTTCGGTTTTTGTATCTAATTCCTTTATTTTGCAACCTAGTTGAATCTAATGGATTTTTGGTCCTTACGAGCATATAGATTCCTGTTTGTAAGATTAGTTTGT
>JAULKM010129460.1:0-19668 GCA_032355605.1 Rubia tinctorum
CGCCCAAGACTCGTTATAATCTTAATTACATATTTCGTGCTAGTGTGATCTTAGTTATATTATTTTCTCTAATTGTTTGTTGATTTAGTTATTTAAAATAGTCATAGTGTTTTCTAAACTCAAAACCCCTAACTTGGTTACCACACACATAGAGTGACTTCTTCGTGTTCTTTTTCACTACTTTTAACACTCGATGAAACATTATTTTCCTCATGGACTACCCCGACTTGCTATTATCTACTTTCTAGTAGTTAGCAGCAATTAGGGCTATAAATACTATCTTTGAGAGGCACGACGACGGCCTCCCATTAAGGTTTTTAATGAGATGGTGTACTCCATTGGAAAATGTTCATATTTTATAAGACATTATTCTAGAGATGAAGGAAGAGAGACAAAAGCATAATTACTGAAGTTATGGGGTGAAAAGTGAATTATTGTAGAGATGTGGATTTGAAAAAAATTAAAGATGTTCATTTTTCATATTGATAAAGATTGTATTATCCTTTCCAATTGAAATCTCTTAATTTTAAAAATTAGTTATTTAGAGTTAGAATATTATTTCCTTTTCTTCCGTGAAAAGAAGAGAATTAGACTTTGATTTAGTTTTGTATTATTCCTTTGTCGATCGCACAAGGTATATATATACCTTAATTCTTTTCATTATAATAGTTTTAGATTTTTCGAACATCTGAAGTTAAGCCTGGGAGCAAGGGAATTATTTGAAGTAAATCACATGATATGCTTACCTTGATCGATCGTATCCATGCAGTAGTATATGTTCACATGCGACAGTTCGATTATTGCTTTCATTGATTTATTTTTTTGTTAGTTAATTATGTTTAATTTTCATATTATTTATTAGTTTAGTTTAATTGGTATGAGTAGCTAATTTATATATCGGCATGGAATAACGAACATTAGTTTATGAATCGTGAGGCCTAATTGTTTTATAATTTATTCTTAAGTGTTCTTGATTATTCTTGGTTTAATTTTATTCTAGATATGTTTAACCCTAATCAACTTGAATATTTTTAGGATAATGCTATCTAATTCCACCAATACGTAATCGTTGGAAAGGGTTAGTAAGTAGCGAGTTCTTGTGAAAAACAACTAACTAGCTAAGACTGTAATAGCAAGATGAGGAACAATTAAGTCATGTGCATTACTATTTGCTTTTACTTTGGTAATTGCTGTATCAGGTTCTTTTCATTGTTAATGCTATCAAGGTGTGTATCTGGTTTAGCGAATACTTTTTGAGGCATCTTGGTAAGAGAAATAATGATTAATTATAATTGGTCAATTGTCGACAAAGGAAGAAAGAATTGAGAGGGTTAAACGTACCTACTTTCCTATAACTGATAGATACGTAAGAATTAATTCATCATTGCGCCTATGATTGATGTTTAACTAATGTGACTTATTTCGAGTCGATTATCTTCTTCATATATTTTCTAGATTTTTATATTTGTTAAGTTGCATTATTAATTTATATTTTATATTAGTTAGTTGAATTATTAATTTTAGATAAAATCTTGAAAATTAAGGTGTGATGGCTACACCAAAATCGTTCTATATTAGTAGGTATTTTATTATAATTTTTGTTCCGTTCCTCATGGGATCGACTCTACTTGCTACTGTATTAATATCATTTATAGATTTTGCAGATTATTTTGGTGAGTGAAACGACACTCATCAGTAAATTACTAACCATTGCTAAACAACTCTCATGGAGATTCTATCTGGCTGCAACGGAGAAGAAACGTTATAAACAAGTGTGCTATCGGTAAGTGCGCCAAGACCGACAACCGCATCAAGTTATTTGACACGCCAATGTTGGAGAAGATGATGTTTGACCAGAGACAGAGGTCAATGGGCTAGTTGGAAACTGGTGAAGATATGTAGGGATGAGAATGAGGAAATTTATGGCATAGTATCCTAAAATGGACATCTCGAGGGTGAAGGAAACTTTCTACAACCGCCTCTAATTTTTTTGTGATGTTTGTTCTGTTGATGTATTTTTTTTTATAAAAAACTTCTATATATATATTTTAAGTATTTATAATTGTCATATTTAAAATTCATAAATGATCTGACAAATTTCGAAATCATCCAAATGAGACCCCACCCAGAACACACATTGATGTTGATATAATATTCATGTTATCTAAGAAAGGATAGCATTTTGTTGAGCCAAAAAATGCATATATGCACGCAAAGTTGTAAACTTGCATGCATGTGAATTATAGCACGTGATATGTACGTAAGTAGTCCAGTTGTTGAATTTATGCTAGCTATCCAGAAGAAATGGATATCAGATTATTAAAATATTTCAAAAAATGAAATATTCATTGACATTTTTAGTTAGCTTATAGAAAGTGCATATATACGTGCATATGCACGTGAATAATCGAAGCATAATATGCATATAGATATTTTAAACTTCAACATAACATTAGCAAACTGATCGAATTCGCAAAATCCTAACCCTTGCTATACAAATTTTATTGAGATTCTATCTGACTACAACAGAGAAAAAAGTTATAAACAAGTGTGATATCGGTGCGCCAAGACCGACGACCGAATCAAGTTATTGGACGTGGCAGCGCTATCAAAGATATAAGTACATAGGCTGCAAACTGAAGGTGAGATGCTGGAATAGGAATGAGGAAATTCATAACCAAGGATCCACAAATGGACATCTGGAGGTTGAAGAAAACTCTCAACAACTGCATCTGCAAATTTGTGTAAGGTTTGTTTTTATATTGGTGTAAACATTATATGTCTTGCTAGCCCGTGCATATAGATTATATTTTTTTCTTCAGCAGTGTTAGCATGCAATATATTTGTAATTGTTGGGTAATGGATTTTACATGTAATTCTGAAACAAAGTTTGTTCTCGTCTGGATGCTTACTATTGTATTACGTAATTATAAAAACTTTTATATTTCTTTAAATCTTCATAATTGTCACATTTAAAATTTACAAATGACATGACATATTTGACAATTACCCAAACGAGACCCTACCCTGGATGCACATTAGAGTTGATGGAATACTCATGTTATCCTAAGAAAGGATAACATTTTAGAAAAAAATGTATATATGCATGTAAAGTCGCAAAGTGGCATACATGTGAATTACAGCACGGTATATGCACGTGGGTAGTATAGTTGTTAGATTTTTGCTTGCTATCCAGAAGAAATTCAGATTTATTATTAAAGTATTTTTAAAAAATGAAATTTTCACTGACATTTTTAGGTAGCCTATAGAAAGTGCATATCACATGCATATGCACGTGAATAATTGAAGCATAATAGGAACATTATTTTTTTAATTTCATCATAACATTAGCAAACTGATTGAATATGTAAATTACTAAAAATTTCTAAACAACTTTCGTGGAGATTCTATCTGACTATAACGGAGAAGAAAAGTTATAAACAATTGTGCTTCGGTAAGTGCGCCAAAACCAGTGGTCGCATTAAGTTATTATACATGCCAGTGCCGGAGAAGATGATGTTTGACCAGAGAAAAAAGACCATGGGATACAAATTGGTGAAGAGATAAAGGGATGGGAATGAGTAAAAATTTATTGCCAAGCATACTAAAATGGACCTCTCGAGGGTGAAGAAAACTTTCGACAACCGCTTCTGAAATTTTTTGTGATGTTTGTTCAGTTGATGCACAAATTTTTAAAAAGCCTATATATATTTAAGTATTTATAAATGTCATATTTAAAATTCACAAATGATCTGACATATTTCAAAATTATCCAAAAGAGACCCCACCCCAAACAAACATTGATGTTGATATAATACTCATGTTATCCTAAGAAAGGATAACATTTTGTTAAGAGAAAAAACTGCATACATGCACACAAAGTTGTAAAGTGGCATGCATGTGAATTATAGCACGTGATATGTACGCGAGTAGTTTAGTTGTTAAATTTGTGCTAGCTATCCAGAAGAAATGGAGATTATATTATTAAACTATTTCAAAAAATTAAATATTCATTGACATTTTTAGTTAGCCTATAGAAAGTGCATATCATGTGAATATGCACGTGAATAATCGAAGCATAATATGCAGATTGATAAATTAAACTTCAACATAACATGAGAAAACTGATATAATTCGTAAATTCCTAACCCTTGCTAAACAAATTTTATGGAGATCCTAGCTGACTACAACAGAGAAGAAAAGTTATAATCAAGTGTGATATCTGTAACTGTGCCAAGACCGAAGACCATATCAAGTTTTTGGACACGCCGACGCTGGAGAAGATGATGTTTTATCAAAGACGGAAGTTCATGGGTTGGAAACTAAATGTGAGATGCTGGAATAGGAATGAGGAAATTCATGACCAAGGATCCAAAAATGGACATCTCCCGGGTGAAGAAAACTCTCAAGAACCGCATCTGCAAATTTTTGTAAGGTTTGTTCAATTTGTGTAAAAATTAAGTGTCTTGCTAGCCCGTGAATATGGGTTAGATTTTTTTTCTTCTATGACAGTGTTAGCATGCAATATCTTCGTAATTGTTGGGTAATGGATTTTACATGTAATTCTGAAATAAAGTTTGTTCTCATCTGAATGCTTACTATTGTATTACATACTTACTACACCTGGTTAATTTATAAAGTTGCATGCATGCGAATTATAGCACGTGATATGCACGTAAGTAGTTTAGTTGTTAAATTTGTGCTAGCTATCCAGAAGAAATGAAGATTATATTATTAAACTATTTCAAATAATGAAATATTCGTTGACATTTTTAGTTAGCCTACAGAAAGTGCATATCACGTTCATATGCTTGTGAATAATCAAACCATAATATGCACATTGATATTTTAAACTTTAACATAACATTAGGAAACTGATTGAATTCGTAAAATCCTAACCTTTGCTAAACAAATTTTATGGAGGTTCTATCTGACTACAACAGAGAAGAAAAGTTATAAACAAGTGTGATATCGGTAATTGCGCTTAAACTGACGACCGCATCAAGTTGTTGGACACGCCAACGCTGGAGAAGATGATGTTTGATCAAAGACAGAAGTGCATGAGCTACAAACTGGAGGTGAGGAATGTGGAAAATCATGACCAAGGATCAGAAATAGACATCTCAAGGGTGGAGAAAACTCTCAAGAACCGCATAAGCAAATTTGCGTAAGGTTTGTTCTATTGGTGTAAATATTATCTGTCTTGCTAGCTCGTGAATTTGGGTTATATGTATATATTCTCCAGCAGTGTTAGCATGCAATATTTTTGTAATTTTAGGGTGTTATGACTGGTGCAATTAATGAATAAAGAATTAAAGAACAACACAGAGAATTTTACGTGGTTCACTAACAATTTGTTAGCTACGTTCACAAAACGGAAACTGATTTTATCAATAGACTTAGAAGATATTTCTCAGACCATAACAATTGTCTTCAAAATCTCAGGCATATTACAAATAGACCCAGATGAGAGTTTATATAGATCTCTCAAACTACATAATCCTAAACCAAAATGGAATAAAACTAGCCTAATCCTATTCCTAAATGAAATTAGAATTACCCAATAATAAATCCAAAAAAAGGATTCAGATTCAAGTCATGTTCTAAGAATCTCCACCTTGACTTGAATCCAATCCAACGAAATAGATTACCGGCAGCAGGTATTAGATGCAACAAAACATGCCAAATGTATCGTGACTCCCTACCCCAGAGTGCCCCCCGAGCTCAGATTAACAACTCTGAATATTTAGCAAGTCCAAACAATGCTTGAACTTGCCATGAAGAACCGATTTGGTGAACATATCAGCATGTTTATCAACTGTGCCTACTTTTTTTTTCACTTTAATCTTTTTCTCACTTCTCAGGAAATGATATCTCACATCTATATGCTTAGTCCTCTCATAATGGACTTGATCCTTGGCAAGCCATATTGTGCTCAAACCACAATTCACAATCGCCTGATCATGATGTAAACAAGATCGCTAGCTAGTCCTTTCAGCCATATCCCGTCTATAGCAGCTTCTGTCAATGCCATGTACTCTGCCTATGTGGTAGACAAAGTAACTGTAGCTTGCAAAGTTTCCTTCCAATTAATAACATAACCACTCAGAGTGAATGCATAACCGGTCATAGATTTCCTACTATCAACATTTCTGGCATAATCAGAATCAGAATAACCAGCAACTAAATACTGAGCATCCCCCCATAAATGAGACCAACATCAGATCTACCTCTAAGGTAACTAAAAATCCTCTTCACAGCTTGCCAGTGTTCTTTCCCAAGTTTCCCCATGAATCTACTGACAACACTAAACATGTGTATGATCCATTCTAGTGCAAACCATAACATACATAAAGCTTCCTACCGCACCAGCATATGGGACTCCAGACATATATTCCTTCTCAGCTTCAGATTGCGGTGCAAACACAGAAGATAGATGTATATTAGCAGCACTAGGAGTATCTATAGGTTTAGTTGATGACATGCCAAACTTTGACAATAGCTTCTGAATGTAGCCTTTCTGCGATAAGAAAAGTTTCCTCTGATTTATTTCCCTATAAATCTCCACCCCCAAAATCTTTAGCGCTGGACCCAAATCTTTCATCTCAAACTCAACACTGAGAAGTCCTTTCAACTTTTTAATATTAGACTTAGACTTGGAAGCTATGAGCATATCATCTACATACATAACCTAATAAACCATCGAACCATCATCCAACTTGTTGTGATACACACAATAATCATAAAAACTCCTATTTTAGCCCAACTAAATCATATAGCTATCAAACTTCTTATACCACTTCCTAGGTGACTGCTTTAGTCTACACAAGGACTTTTTTAGCCTACAAATAAAGTCTTCCTTACCAGGAACTTGGAACCCATCTGGCTATGTCATATAAATCTCTTATTTAAGCTCCCCATGTAAGAAAGCTTTCTTCACATCTAGTTGATCAAGTTTAAGATTCTGATGTGTAACTATCACAAGTAGCACCTTGATTGAAGTATGCCTGCCCATGGGTGAGAAAATCTCATTATAGTCAACCCCTTCCTTTTGTGTGAACCCTCTTGCAACAACTCGAGCTTTATACTTGATCCCCTCAACATGTGAGATTCCTTCCTCTTTCTTGAAGAACCATTTACAAGTGATAATCTTCCTCTCCTTAGGACGTCTGACTATCTCCCAAGTCTGATTTCTATCCAGGGACTCCATCTCATCTCCCATTGCAGTGAGCCATTGAGCAGACTCACTACCTGAAAAAACATCTTTCCGTAGGTGGATGGCTCTTTCAAATCCACCTCTTCAGCAACTTTCACTACGTAAGCAATCAATCTTTAAAACCATACCTATTTGGAGGACCAACTCCAACTCTTCGAGCTCTATCTGTAGCTATGCTTTGCTGACTCAATTAAGGGCTTAGAGACTCTGAAATATATGGAGCTACATGTTTATTTTCTCCACCTTAGTGTTGTGATTCACTCTCATGTTGAGTGACTTACAACTCCACATGTTCATCAACATCACTACTAGTTGGCGCCACAATGGACATCACAGTAGAGTTAAGCAAAGAATGTTCATCTAAAACTACACTCCTGCTAATTATAATTAGACTTTCAGAGGGTGACCATATTCTATATCCTTTAACTCCATTCCCAAAACCCACAAATATACCCTTTTATCTCTAGGTTCTAATTTACCATGATTTACATGATAGTGAACCGTAGAACCAAAAACTCTCAACAAAGAATAATCAGCGGGCTTACTAGACCACACCTCATAAGGTGTTTTACAGTCAATACCTGTATGTGGTTAAAGGTTAATTAGATAACATGTTATACTTACAACTTCCGCCCAAAATCTTTTTGCTAATCCAACATTAGAAAGCATGCACCTTGAACTCTCCAACAACGTCCAATTCATTTGTTCTGCTACCCCATTCCGCTGTAGAGTATCTCTGACAGTATGATGGCGAGCAATTTTTTCACTCTTGAAAAATTCATTAAACTCAGGAAAACAAAATTCCAGACCATTATCAGTTTGCAGCCTCTTGATCTTCTTCCCAGCATGATTTTCCATCAAAGTTTTCCAATGCTAGAAATTATTGAAAGCTTCACTCTTATGTTTCATCATCATTACCCAAGTCATCCTTGAATAATCATGAATCATCGGAAAAAAAATACCAGTTACCTCTAATAGATTCAACTTGGGAAGGACCCCAACAATCGGAATGAATATAATCAAGTATACCTTTTATCCCATGGACACCCTTTGGAAACTTGTTGCAATGAAGCTTCCCAAACACACAATGCTCACGAAACTCTATATTCTGCATCGTGTGCCCAAAAAAAAAATCCTTTTTGATAGAATTTGCATCCCTCTTTCACTAATATGACCAAGCCTAATATGTCAGAGTTTGGTCATATCATCTTTCTGAACTTTAGATAATGCAAATTCAGCGGAATGTGACATAGTAGAACCTTGTAGAAAATATAAGGTACCATGCTTTATACCTTTCAGAGTAACTTTTGAACTCTTAAATATATTTATAACTCCACCTTCACCTTGGAAACTAAAACCCTTACTATTAAGGAGACTCAGTGATATCAGATCCTTTATCATCAGTAGAACATGCCTAACCTTTTTCAAGATGCAGAATGTACCATCATGAGCCCATATCCTGATTGATCCAATTCCAACAACCTTGCAGACAACACTGTTGGCCACAGAAACAATGCTCCCATCTATCTACTCATAAGTTGAAAACCATTCCTTATATGGACAAATATGGTGCGATGCCCCAGAGTTAAGAATCCACACATCTTTATAATGTGACTCATCATTTGCAACTAGGGATAAATCTTCTTCGGAGTTACCTTCAGAAGTACCATCAGTTCTTGCCAAGGTAGCATAATCTTCCTGATTTTCTTGCTGCCTTTGTTTCTTGGGACATTCATTTTTCCAATGCCTCTTCTCCTTACAGTAGTTACATATATTGTTACTACTAGGACCTCTAAATTTCAAATATTTTGACTTCTCATTACCAGATTTATCCCGATCCTTATTCCCAGTAACAACTAACCCCGATGCCTGATTTTTTGTACTAGAGCCAGATATCTTACGACGAACCTCTCTGGTATGAAGAGCAGACCTAACTTCTTCCACAGATAGACTGTATTTCCCAACAATGAAGGAATCAAACGAAATTCTCATGTGGCAGAGGTAAAGATAGTAAAATCAAAGAATCTCGAAGTTGCACCAAAACCTTTGCCGGTGGAAAAAAGGTTAAAAATTCATCAAATATGTCAAAAAACACCAATTTTGATATATATATATATTTTCCCCCCCAAAACATCCGCAGCATTCCCGTTCAACAAAACCTAGCCACAATCCTTTCCAAGGGAAACCCCCAAAAACCCTAGGAAAGGTAACAATTTTTAAGTGATTTTTTCGCTTGTTTGTATGCTTTCTTTTACTTATTTCCTTCATAATATATTGTTTTCACTTCGATGAAGATGAATGCGGTGTTTGATTGGGTTCTCTATTTTTTTTGGTTTTAGGTGTGTCCTTTTTAGGTTTTGAATTCGTGTTTTTAGGCTTAGGGGCAATGTTTGGGGATTTTTGTGCCCAAAACGTGTTGTGCTTGCTGTAAAAATAGTTGTACTTATTGTTGTGCTTATTTAGTTTGATTTCATAGGCATTTAAACCTATCTAGTAAACTTCTCATACATATTCAGCTGGGTCAATAGGCCGTGCGATATCGCACATTCATACATATAAATGTGCAACTTTGCAAGGGACATATCGGTCTGGATGACAGATCTACAAAATGCATGCAATCTCGGTAAACAATTCAATTCCAGTTATTGTATGGTGTCTTGGACTAAGCTCTGTATATTTTATAGTCCAATAGATGTTTCTAGTGAAGTAAGGAGAAAGAGGGAGTAGGTCCCTCTCACTCCAAAAAGGCGAGGACCGTTGATGCACCTCCATCGCCAACATTTGACAAAAAATTCTTCTTCGCCGAGGAAAATAAGAAGCATTTTGAAATTGTGAGGAATATGAGGGTAAAATGGGTTAGGGAAATGCAGGCCGAGGACGTGGAACGGCTCCACTTAGATGTTTTCCTTAAGCCATTCCTTTGGGAATAGTATGGTTGATTTTTCTCGACAAGCCAACCTATGAATTGGTGGTCAAGGAGTTCTACTCCAATTTCATTCATCTAACCAAAACCAACTACCAAATAAAAGTCAACAGCGTGAACATGGTCCTGACGTTAGACTTGATCAGCGAGGTGATTGGGTGCATATTTGGAGAAGGTGATCAGCCGGAGTTTGTGCCAATGTAATATAATACTTGGACTCGTGGCCTTCTAGGTCCAACGAGGATGATCTGGAAGGAGCCATTGACCCCAACCGTATGGTGGAGAAGTTCTTCGAAATTAAAGTGGGCAACATGCTCATCACGCCGAGGTCCGTCAAGATTGATGTACCAGATCTTGAAGAGAAAATGATGTACAATATCATTACACAAATAGTAAATCCATCCGGACATCCTTCTGAGTGCACTATCAACGGGACCGTCTTATACTACCACATTGCGGAGAAGAAGGTAGTCGACCCTGGTTACACCATTATCAACGAGATGCATACGGTGTCCCTCGCTTAGAATAGTCAGACCTTTCCCTATGGCAACATCATCACTTCCCTAATGGAAAAGCAAAGTGTTAAGATCAAATCAAAGGTGAAGATGCATCCGAGGTACTATGATAGGAAATACTTCGACAAGAAGCACTGGTATTGGGAGGCGGGGACGTGGATTGATCAAAACGTCCCTAAGGCCAATCTTAATATGCCTGCCTAGCCCGGTCCCAACAGTACTCCATCGACATATGCAGTAACGCATCTTGAAGCCAATGCTCTTGTCCCACGATTGGGTACAAAATTTAATTTATTTCCAGGTCATTCCTATTTTTTAATATTTTAAATTTTAAATTAAATTAGCAATTTTTTCCCTAAAAGGACAAAGGTGCAGCGCATAGGCCATACACATGAAGGATGTGGCCAAGTGATATGCACATTCATGTATGCGTTACCCAATGCATTCGACACATTTACTAACATCTTCTGTTTGTTTTATTGCTAGTTTTAGTTAGGTTTACATGACAAAGTGTTTAGATGGCCATTATTGGTTTTCTTATCTAAATCCCGAGTTTTATAGACTTAATTTAAGCTAATGAACACTTTGTATTCAGAGTCACCTAGATCTTCCTTTTGATCTCATTAGTAGGTTGATCGTGAGTACTTTTTATAATCTTTTTGTTGAAGGCCATCCGCGAGGGTGGTAGAAGATATTTGAAGGCCATTCGTAAGGATGGTAGAAGATATTGAAGGCCGTTCACAAGGATGGTGGTAGATTGAAGGCCAGAGACTCCAAATCATTGTAGGAGATGGAATTGAGCCCAAAAAAGTGGATTTGAAGTTCTAGATGGCCAAAGAAGAAGTTGAGGGAGTTTTGTCCGAGATTATACCGAGCTCTGGGAACGATCCAAGAAGAATCAACCCTTGAAAAGGGCACCATTGGATTCGTCTTATCAATCACTATAAAATTGACTACAAGAACTCTCAAATAAGATCAGTAGTTCTTCTGTAGCAGAAGAAACAAGTCAGCTGGCCGAACCAGCCAAGGCCATCATGAGAGCCAACACGAGGCCAACTGGCCGGCATGAAGGGGGCCTAGCAAGGCCTTGCCAGTGCTCAGAATGACTTATGTTAAGTAACACGGTCCATTCTAGAGGCCTCTAGCATAGACTGTGTCGGTCCCTGCTCCCCGTGCCCCATGTCTTCTTTTCACTCCAAAATTTAGCTAAGTATAGGCATGAATCATTCTGTTCCACATGGCCCATGTCCTTTTAAATGACCAATACCAAGACCATCCCATGTGGTGTGAAGAATTACATGGCTCGTGACATGTTATGGATAAAAACGAGGTTCCAATAAATGGGACACTCCAAACGACACGAGGTGCAAATCAGAAGATAAAAATAGAGCTTTTATCGACGGCCCATGACAATTGACATGGACCACGCCAACATGAGGGGGCTGATCCATGCTAGGACCGATGGCCTGTGCCTTCACGAAAGAGTCTCGGCCAGCACGGACCGTGCCAGATGCCACCTCCCGTGCCGTTTGCGGATGACAAGGTTTTGGCCATTTTTTGGGCCATTTTGAAGGCCTAATTCCCTAATACTATATATATGGACCCTTGTCTACTAGGGTTTATGTTTATGCCCACTTTTCATCTTCTAGAGAAGGTTAGAGAGAGAAAAACACTCTTCTTTCTCTCTAGCTTATTTTCTCTTTATTTTTATTTTGCCCGAAGGTGTTGAATCCAATGAAATACTTGAGTTCAACGCTTAGGGAGTAGATATTTAACTTGGGGATTATATTTGTATTCATGTATTAATGCTTATTTTGCGAGATTTCCTAGATTAACCTATTTCTATGTGATTTGTGATATTATGATGGCATGTTCTTAATGTTTATGAATTGCATGATCGTCACACTTATTTAGCACACAACAAAGTCTACTTTCATGTTTTCATAATATTGATACTCTTCGGGGAGGGAAAACTAGATTTTCTTGGGGTAACGTTGGGTCCAGATCCACATGGGTGTGTGCAAGTAGGTTGCCATTGTTAACATTACAATTGGCCACACAATAGTAAGCCGACGATTTGGTCCAAAGGATAGCGGGTAGAAATAGATTAACTAGTAAACTAGGGTTATATTTGCAACCCTAGAGCCATCGATAAGGTGCTTCACCCCCCTTGCCTTTTTAGGCTTAGGGAGAATCATACGTGGTGTTGTGCCTAGGATGAAATAGAACGGGGGAGACTCAAATATGCACGGTAGGCAGGGCCGTTGTTGCACTTCCCTAATTACGGAGGCAGTGTCGATGGAAGAATGAGTACGCACCCTACGTGACAGGTTTGGGGAAGTGTTGACCATCGATCGTACCACATGTCATAAACACTAGAATAGGCTTAAAGTTGTATGTGATGAAATCGACGATCGAAATGAAATTAATCATGTTACGCAAATAATCCTCGAATGTTATTTTATATAGTTTATTCTTGTGATCATTTGCATGCTAGTAGTTGTTAGTTGAAACCCCCCCACCACAATGCTTGTTTTACAAACATTGATTATTCATAGCACATAGGCTGATTGATGATCTAATCAAGGTTGTGTATAGTTTATTATTAGATTCCTAACATCTCTGTGGATGACCCTGATACTTTTCACTATCTACCTTTCTTGGTAGTGTAGTAGTAGGAACAAGAGCAACACTATAAATTCTTATCTTTGACCCCTAACAATCCTTCACTCGGTTTTTAATTATTTGGTGGATCTTCCACTGGTTGATTGATTTTGCGACGTTAGGAGGGGGCGGGTCACCAAGACTAAGTCTATGGCACAGCGCAACGACCGACATGTGTGCCAAATGATGACCGATGTGGTTGACCTGAAGACAATGTTGGCCGATGCTATCAATGCACCTTGTGTGGACCTCCAGATGGCTGCACATCCCAATAAGGCAGAGGGGCAGGAGGATGAAGAAAATGTGTTGGCCAACAGTGAAGATGAAATGGGATCTAGCAGTAAAGAGACTCGGTCTTTGAGCGATGGGTCAAACATGAAAAATTTCCAGAAGACTTGGCATTTCGTCGGAAAATGATGTTATCCTTCTCCTATCACCCCCCCGAATGATGTCCATGTCTTGTATTGATGATTTTGTGCTAGGATTGTTTTGATGACTCTATGTTTGTATTTTGTGTTACGGGTTTTAATGGTTTTATTGATTTCATGTTTTACGATTTTAGTCGACTACAAATTAGATGTTTGGATGTTGTGAACTTGGAATGAGACCTTTAGATGAGACATTCCATGTTCTGCCATAATTGATTTATTAGTGATGATTTTCTAGGTAAATTGTACCTATGCGGTGTTGCAGTATATTCGCACATCCTAAGGTCGGTTAGTCTGAGGGGTTACCGACTAGCTGGCGATAATATATGAATTAATTTATTTAAGATGATTTAGGCACTGACTTGGACCGATGGGTAGGTGCAACATTTCAATGCCTAATTCACTCTTACCGAATTATTAACCGACTGCTTGTGCGACATTGGCATCTGTCTCACAAGCATTCCCTAAAGTTTGAATACCAAGAGTTGAACTTTGCAAAGTCACATGCGGTGTGTCGTGTAAACCAATTTGTCTACCAACATGTGTGTGATGTCAATAATTCAGTTTACCTACACAATTATGACTTCATTTTTTGGGATATAATGGATAGACAGTGGATTAACCTATTACACTAAAACATGAACAATCCCATAAACATTCAACAAGGTTATTTAAAATGATGTCTAGACCCAATCTATATCTTCCTCTTCCACTTCCACTTCCGCTTCCGCTTCTTTGATTTGGGGTGCCTCTCAATCCACACGTCTTCTTTGTGGTCTCTCCTCAAAGCTCCACCCTAAATATCTCATCCTGTCCAACATTACGGTTGCTGGGTGGAGTGTGTGTAATATTGTCGGACAGTGAAGATGGATAAGAATATCCCACAAATTGACTTTTAGCATGAATGACCACTTATTTTATAGAATCACAAGGATTGGGAACATAAAACATATGTGTAGCTTAGGAAGCAAGGGTGTAAGGATCGCCTGTAGAATGAGTCCTGCTCAAATCGATGACTATAAAGCCTATGTCGTCCATCGATACACCGACATTGTTATCAACCCATTTTTATTTGAAAATTGGTACCCTAAAGCTTTTGCAGAGGATTTCCAATATTTCCTCAATCACACCATATAGTAAGACATGTTCCAATACATAGAATTCTTATCCTTCGCGCTTCTTACATGTAACGCCACTATTTTTTGTAGCTGTGTGTTTGCATCCCATTCAAGGGTTGAGAAGGTAAACCCATTCATATCATTGCCATTGAAGGAAATTGCAACTGCAGAAGGCATGAAGGATAACCAATTGAAGGTGTCACCATGACTATCTCCGACTACTGTATTGCGTAGCCAATCAATGAAAGTGTGATTATGTTCGGCAAGTACTTGCTTCTCTGACCAACCGAGGTGCCGCTCTTTGATAGTGGCCATGTGCATATTCACGTACGGGCGAACCACATATGAGTTTCACAAAACATATGAGTGTGCTTTCATCAACTCGTCGGGGGTTAATAGCCTAGTTGTTCCTTTTCGCAAACCTTTACCACCCACTCTGTCCGCATGACACAGTTTTGGTACACCAACCGGCTCTTCATTATTCAAGAATTCCATACAGTATTCTATCGCCTCCTCGGTCACATACCTTTGCACAATACCAACATCCGGGTGATAATTATTTTTCAAATAATCCTTGAATATCTTCACATAACTCTTGAAGGGATACATTCATCTAAGATAGAAATGACCAAATATGAATGTCTCCCGTACAACGTGAACCAGCAAGTGCACCATGATGTTAAAGAATAAATGAGGGAAATATATCTCTAACTCGCACAATATGATTACTATTTCCTCCTGCAATTCCTCCAATCTGATGCCTAATCTCCTTACAACAAATTGCCTTGAAGAAGCGACACAACCGAGTAATGCACTTTCTGACGTGAGTTGGCAAGATTGAGACTATTGTAATTGAGATAAATTCTTGTATCACACAATGTGAATCGTGCAATTTCATACTACCCAATCTCAATCCCTGATCAGATACTAGATTGCTAACCCTAGAAGAGTAACCTGTCTGGACAACCATACCTTTGAGGCTGGAACATATCAACTCTTTATCAACTTTTGAAATCGCGTGTAACAAGTAGCGGGAACGTACATCTTCGATCCCTGATCCTCAGGGGCCAACTCAGGTCTAATTACCATTTCAACCATATCTTTCCTTGACTTCACTCCATCCTTTGTCTTGCCCAAGATATTCATCAAAAAAACCAACCAAACTATAACATACATTCTTTTCAATGTGCATCACATCCAAACAGTGTTGGACGTCAAGGGTCTCCCAATACGGTAGTTCAAAAAAAGAACATTTCTTCCAACTACCGACAATATTTGGTTTCCTCTTTCTCTTGCCAAAGTCATTTTGAAAAGTATGCAGCATGTTAGAGATTAATGCACCGATTAATACGGTATAAGGGGGCACCAACTATACCTTGCTATTGAATTTAGCATGTCGATTCCTCCACCGATGAGTTGTTGGAAGCCATCTCCGGTGTCCAAGATACGTTTTCTTACTTCCACGCCATAACAAACAATATTTTGTTCCTTCTAAAAAAATTGGGCATGCCTTGTAACCCTTAAATGAACATCCATGCAAGTTCCTATATGAAGGAAACTCGTCAACAGTGCAGAACAACATGACTTTAAAATCAAACAACTCCTTCAGAAAACCATCATACATTCTCATTCATGGATCCCAAAGCTTCTTAAGGTCATCCACCAAGGGGGATATATACACATTGATATCTTTCCTCGGTTTCTTAGAACCGGAGATTATTAGAGACAACATGCTATACTTCCTTTTCATGTATAACCATGGGGCAAGTTGTAAATCACTACCATCACTGGCCACGAACTGTGATTCCTACTCATATTACCGAACATGTTCATTCCATCCATGAACAAAACAAGCCTCAAGTTACGTGGCTCTTTCCCAAAGATGGAAAAGGTCGTATCTATCTTCTTCCACCAATCACCATCTGCCGGATGACTAATAACTTTAGGATCAACCACTGTCCGATCTGCATGCTAACTCAAATTCTTTGCATCCTCAGGATTATCACACAATCTTCTCAATCAACGAATAATAGGTAGATACCAAACAACCTTGATAGGAACCTTCTTCGTCTGCGGATTTCCACTTTCTCTATCAACACCCGTCTCTTTTAATTTAAACCCGGGAGCAGTGTATTTTGGGCATACCTCCACATTCAAGTGATCTCCCCTATAAAAGATACAAATGTTCCAACAATCATGTATCTTTTCATAATCCATGCCGATCAGATATAGTACCTTCTTCGCCTCATATACCATTAGATACAACTTTTCTGACAAGCAAGTATCTTTTCATAATCCATGCCGATCGGATATAGTACCTTCTTTGCCTCATATACCATTTCTGGTATTCTATTGCCAACCAAAAGCATTTATTTCAACACTTGCAACAAGCTTGAGAACCCAATATCACTATAACAATACTTATATTTCACATTGACCAACTATAATGTAGCCTTCAATACTTTAAGTCCTTCAGGGAATCCATCATATAGAATTGTTTCATTACGTCCGTACAAGTCTGAAAGTCTGTTAGGATTGCCACTGTAGTTCTTGACAATCTCATCAACCACTGTAGTTTATTAATAGCGGTGTTCTGGCACTTCTTGCAAGGACAATACACATATGACATATTATTCTTCGCGGCTTTCGCGAATGCATATTTACTGAATTTAGCCACAGAAGATTGATACTTCTCACTCGTTCGATCTTCGTCAAAATAATGGGTTTTATCCATAGACATTTCTACATTACAACAATAGGTACATTGTTTAGGATCATATCTTAGGAAAAAGTACATACACTTACATTCATTCAATTCATGGATTCATAGTATATGCATATTGATTAGAGCAACATATATATATACACATATATACTCACATATACACACACACACACACATATATATGTGTGTGTGTGTGTGTCAATGAAAACCTTCATTATCATGCTCCTATACACATATAACATCTACCATATATAATTATTCAATGCCTACATTCAATCAACCCATAGTAAAATTCCCAATCCCCTTCAAGCTTTCAACTGAATCCAACCATGGAATTTAAGGGACCCTAAGATAGAGCTCCTACCAGAACCATTCAAGCGCCACTTGGTCGGAAAATTCCCACGAGGTAGGCCGACTCTTGAATACATTCGATCTCAGTTCAAAAAAATAGGTTTTAAGGGTGAGGCTGTCATTAATGCCCTAGATCATAGTCATATCTTCATAAAATTTGATCATGAGGAAGATATACAGAGGTGCTGGATTAAACGAATTAGAATAAAGGAGGAAGTTATATGAAAGTCTTAAAATGGACAAAAACCTTTGATGTTAATGAGGAACCACAACTTGTACCAATATGGTTGAACATTAGTTTCCCTCCAGCTTATTACTTGCATAAGGAAGCAATTCCAATTATAGCAGCCAAACTTGGAGAACTAATATTTTATAATCCCACAACCATTAATCAATCCAGACCTTCGACCATTAGGATCTGTGTGGAAATGAACCTAACTGGTCATTTCCCTGATAGAATAAGGCTTGGTTCAATTAGAGACAATAAATGATACCCTATTTACTATGAGGACCATCCAAATTACTGTATTAAGTGTTGTAAATTTGGCCATAAAGTCTCAGACTGTGGAATACCCAAGGAGAAAACAGTCCAAAAACTAAAAACAACTCCTATTGCTGCTAAAGAAAATGAAAAATGGCAACCTGTTTCTTCAAAGGTAAAAGCATCTGAAGGAAACTCCTTGGATGCTCCTGTGCAAAACCCTTCTGTTTCTCCTCTGCAGATACATGTACAATCCCAGGATCAAGAAGTATATGTTGATGCGCTTGACATACAGGAAGATCAACCAAAAGAACATCAAATCGAAGAGCAAACAGAACAAGGAGTGAACATGAAGAATACTGCCATAGGAAAAGCAAAACAAGACCAAAGAATTGAGACTACTTCGGCAGGAAAAGGAAAAGGAAAATTAGTAAATTAGAGGCAAAAAAACTCATCTGCCAGGAATCATAACAACTGGAAATCAAAATATGATATGCCAATCTTCATACAGGATTCCTCTGAACCCCCTCTAATTTTAAATAAGGAAAAACATCTGCAGGGTTTAAAGGATTTTAGCACTAACTTTCTCTCAAAAATTCATCTTACCCAGGTATCTCGCCCACCGATGGACACAAGAGCAGCAACGAGATATGCACCAATAGCAAAACTGAAAACAACAAAGGCACAAATCAATCAAGATGCAACCTTGATCAGTTACTCACAAGCAATCCATCTGCACAGGGAAAAACAAATGTAGGACTGGAACAGATTCAGCTCCAAATTAAGGACCAATCACCACATCAAGCTCTACCAGGTATGCCTGAGCCACCTGATCAGGTTAGTAATTTCTTCAAATCACCTAATGTGATAATTACCCGCATGAAAGAAAAAGCCAAGGTTATCATTGACTGTTAACCTCCTGACATGGAATTTGAGAGGAATTCAGGGATCCCTGATTAGATTACAAAAGCTTATTATGATGCATCACATATCTATCCTGGTTATAATTGAAATGAAACAAAACTTGGATAAGTTAGAAAGCTATGTTAAGAAGTTAGGATTCACACAAGGTTTTCCATCTCAGGATGACAGAACATGGACATTGGTAAATGACATGTTCCTAGGAAACCTAATCTAAAAAAGACCAATACACACACGTTTCTATAACTAACACTACCACAAATGAGATGCTTAATCTCATCTCTGTTTATGGTAAACATTTAAGGACGGATAGACTCAAAATGTTT